>JAAOAK010000361.1:0-79512 GCA_013396175.1 Fusarium denticulatum | reverse complement strand
ATTCAGAGATGGTATGCGCCCCATCGTCTGCCCAGATGACGCCCCTCCAACCCCGGAATTCCCCGACCCAACCCTCGTCATCACCAACGCATGCGAGTCCGCCCCCCTCCAAGTCGCAGAGCACGTCAAGCTGCATGATCAATTCTGGCTTAAATCCCAGCCCTACTCTCTCGACAGAATGCTCAACTCCAACCCCAACACAAGCAAACTCGTCGACGGCACAGTCTACCAAGCCTTTCTCAGCGCTAAGAGCTATCATCGCTGGCACGCCCCCGTGAGCGGTAAAGTCACCGACATTGAGCTCGTTCCTGGTTCGTACTACAGTGAGAACTACTTTGAGGGATTGGCGGGTAATCCTGATGATCCTGATCCCGCGGCGCCGAATTACTCGCAGCCTTATATTAGCGCTGTGGCTACGCGGGGTATTATCTGGATTCAGGCTGATAACCCTACGATTGGACTCATGGCTATTGTGTTTATTGGTATGGCGGAGGTTTCGGGGTGTGAGTTTATTGTTGGGAAGGGGGATAATATTACGAAGGGGCAGCAGATTGGCATGTTCCACTTTGGGGGGAGTTCGCACTGCATGATCTTTCAGCCGGGTGTGAAGCTTTTGTGGAAGCGGCCTCCTCCTTATGATATGGATACGGAGAACAACAGCCGCGTCAACAGTCTGCTGGCTGTTGTCGGCAACTAAGAACATTTAGCAGTGACTGTTTTGTTATTCAATAGTCACCTCTCAGATGGAGCCATGGAGGGTTTGGGCTTGGTTAGGGCTACAAAGGTGAGCCTCGCAGAGGCAGTGTCGATCATTAACTGGAATTGGTGGAGGCATTTGGCAGACACAGCATGGTCGGTGAGCACACAGGAAGTAATAAATGAGGCCATGAGATTTCTAGTCTAAGATAGAAATACAAGACTGCAGTGTGTCTGATACTTTGACGACACTTCACTCTGATAGAGTGAGGTCATATCCGTGACCTTCCTTCCTTCAAGGCGACCCAAATCTCCCTGGGTAAGCAATAGCATGACCGGGACTGGTAAAGAACAACACACTTCAGGTATATCCCTACGTCTGCTGCGGACAAAAGGTTAGCCCGATCAATGCGGTATCATACTTCCTGAAGTCACTTACCTCTGTTGGGACGATGACTCGCTTGCGTCAAATGCAAATGCATAGCGGTCCTCAGGCCACCCAAGCTCTGTTCATACTCATCGAGTTGCGACGAGCGCGCTGCTCAGCGGCTGTTCATGTCGTTGGCGAGGATCTCATTCCACTTGCGATACCCAAACTCATTCAAGTGAACATTGTCCTCACTCATAATCCCCGCCTGATCATCCCCAAAAGGCAAAAACACACATCCATGCTCATCAGCAATAGCCTTGAGCTTGGCGTTCGCATCCTCAATCACGGCAAGCTCCAAACCGCGCTGGATGAACAACTCAGTGATGACAACAGCCACGCCAGGAAACTCCTTACGCAACTGCTTCACCACCGCACCATACGCATCAGCATCACCCTTCCGAAGACCCTGCTTCTTGAGATTGTTGGATCCCATGTGAATATACATCGTCTTGATGTTGGGCTGATGCTGCTTCAGAAGACGCACGAGACCTTGATCCATGCGGTACTGCACATTCAAGATCTTGTCGCCGCCAACACCGAGGTTAAGAATGCGCGAGTCCTTGTTGATGCTCAGCATTCGGCCGGTGGTCTTGAAGCGCTCTACGCCGCTGGCGCCGAGGAGGGCTGTTGTGTATTGGCCCGGGTTGTTCTTGATCTGGGGAGCGTGGGTGTTGTGGTGGGTTTGGTGAGAGCGAAGCTTGGACATCTCGTCGGCGGGTGGTCGGGCGGTGACGAACTTACCGGTTGTTTTGAAGCGCTCGAAGAGGCTGTCGCCGAGAACAACGACGGTGTATTCGCCCGGGCTGGCCTTGATCTCGGGGACGTGAGTGTTGTGATGGGTCTCGTGAGATCGTTGCTTGAACATCTTGGGCGGTTTAGCGATTGTCGTGATGGATTCGTGGGGAAAAGGTGACGAACAAATGTCGGCTTGGGCGAACGCTTTTTATCCTCCTGTTGACAAGAACTCAATCAGCAAATGAGGCTCTGCAACGCACGAATGTCAGCGCTGCCGAAGGAGTCACTCGGTAGAACTCAGCTTACAACGTCAAAAGCCTTGTCTCGGGAATAACGTGTGTGGATGCGTGTGCAGGGTTGAGAGTGGTTAGAGTTAGGAAGAGGAGAAAGCTAAAGTGAGTCTAGCAGGGATAAACTGCAGGGAGTGGCTGCCTAAAGTCCAGTGGCATTCACTTGCTTGCCCCGCCACGCACTGCCGCTGGCACTGGCACAAGCAGCCAAGCCATTAAGTTATGCAGACTGTTTGCGCACTGCAATAAAGTGCTTGCTACCCTATGACTTGATGAAGGTGAATTTGCCAGTGCAATCAAGTGCAATCACCGCAATTCATGTTGTTTTAGAGCATGATTGTAAAACATCCTCCGCTTTATTCTCAATTGAATAATAGTTTGTCGATTGCATTAGCTATTGTTCGCGATTTGACCAACATTGTTGTTCTTTGCTTGATTGCGTCGGATTTGCAAAGCAAGCATATCTAAACAATTGATAGCAACACTGTTTTGCAACTTGCACGCTTGTCCCCAACTGACCATACCTTGGATAATTGGTCCATCAAACGTCTCCGAAACCATCAGCAAGACTGGTTGCTTTGTAGTCTACTGCTTGTCCAGTTTTGCAAAGTGATATGCTTGCCCAGCAACAAGCATCACGCTGTAGGCGACAGTGTATATCAGCAAGTGTTTTGTAAACAATATCATATCACGCAATCAGAATAGGCGATTTCCATTTATCAAACCGCCTGTTAAGTTGCAGAAGTAAACATGCAGGAGCACCAACGACGGGATCATATCACAGAATATTGTTGTTTGTCTTCAAATTACATACAAGGTTTGGCAGCAGCAAGACCGTCTTGCCACCACATCAGATTTACACCATGAAACACCTGCAGATCAATCTTGACACACACACAAAAGCATGACGATCCTGTCGCCTGTCAAGCCTCTTCGGTAGAAAACCGAGGTGTGCATGCCACGCGTGTTTTGCATTCGCCAAGACGGACATACATATCCTGATACGGGAGACGGATCTCGAAGAAACCTTCTTGGCCTTAGATCACCCCTTCCTTGGTTGACTTGCTAGTGGTATTCTCCAAATGATCTGCAAGACACTAGAATTATCTGTTTGTCAGTGAGAAGCGTTTCCCCTCACGGCAGATGGCACAGGTAGTAACTAAACGCGGCGGTAAAATTACAAGCGTGATTCAATATCATGCAAAAGCCACATGGCAACCTACGACTTTAGCATATGCATGTCTACCTCAAATTTCAGCTGGGAGTCAACTACAGCAATAATTCACTCAAATGACATATGAACATCTACGTTCCCCAGACTTTTCCTCCTTCCCCGCGATGGTTCGACACGCCAAGTAACCCCACGATTCCCGGGCTACCGGACAGAGAAAGACACAAAGCCCTCATCCTCAACAAGCAGAGGAACAGGGAAATACCATGACGAGGACCCAAGAGATCGCTCCACCAGAGGAGAAAACTCGTTCGACTTGGCAGACTTGGCGGTCTTGGCTGGCGCGTCGTAACGGCTGCATTCTCCAACTCGTCTCCATGGGGTTCCCCGTGGGGTCGGTGAGAGCTTTTTTCTTTTCTGTTTTTAGAGATTTAGATGCAGATTTCAGAGAAAAAAAGTCGAATTTTGTGATCTGAGATGATCTGATGTGCCCCATCTGTGCTTTTTTACCCCAGACTTGGCTGGATGACACTTGAATCACCATGGACAAAGAACGAGAGGATAACAGATTGGGCGAAGCAAGCAGATGGACTCTTACCTACCCCGATGATTTAGCAAATTGGCCTCATTCCTATTGGTCATCTTTATTTTAAGCATGAATAAGTTGGGGCACAAATGGCGGAGTAGAGAGGAGACAAGTTTGGGGGTCAGCATGGTCTCTCATCTCGCCTAAAACTGCACATCTCTTCTCTTCTCACCCCAAATTTTTGCATTAGGAGAGCCAAGGAACAGCCAAGATAAAAAAAACCCCATCTGCACCAGCTTGCCATCGATGTGGTAATTCTTCCGCTCGTCCGCCACGTGTCGGCTATGTCAAGTCCTGCAGCCTCAAATGATAGCCGCCCCCTGAAATCACGACTACATGCTCACCTTCAACATACATCCATGGGTTGATCTGGTGATTTTTGAGCTGTAAACCCCAGAAAAAAAACGCATTCTCAAAACGCGGAGCCGTTGCCACAGCCTTGGCAACAGCAAATCCGGGGTTGATCCCCATATGCTCAGTCGAGATGCAGATATGGGTCGAGATTGTGAAGGAGATATGACAAGCCTTGGCTGTAACCCTCAGTGGATATTGTCCGAGATGCCCACACGAATGGGAGTCATTGGATAAGGCGTTACAGCTGCCAAGAAAAGCCTCGCGTGGCAATTGCATATGCTTGGCGTTGGATAACAAAATCAGCGATATGGAGAAGACAACCTTGGGGTTTGTGGGGAGGTCCATATCTTTGCCCACGGGGTAAAGAAATATCTTGGCTTGTGTATAAAACTGGTCCCTCGTCCACCGTTATTTCTCTCCCGTCGATCATCCAGCAACTTCTCCCCTTTCTTCATTCCGCCTTTTGTTGGATATCAGCAAGATGACAGCCCATGATAATGTCTCTCAGGAGCCTACGCGCCCCAACTCATCTTCTGGCTCTGAGATGAAGGCTGAGGCGAGGGGTATTGAGGAAGCGCGTGGTGAGAACTATGAGTATGTTGATAAGCAGACTGAAAGGGCTATCCTTAGAAAGCTTGACTATCGCATTATTCCGATGGTTATGTGGGTGTATCTGATGAACATGATGGATCGAGGTATGCCACTCTACTCTGCTCGCAAATGCAGGGTCTAACAAATTCCAGTCAACATTGGCAACGCTCGTCTGTTCCGTATGGAAGAAGATCTCGGCCTGGCAGGCAATGAGTTCCAGCTCTCTGTCTCCGTACTCTTTGTCACCTACTGTGTAACCTCCCCCAAAGCCCCTCATTCTTTACGAAGCTAACATATCTCCAGCTCTTCGAATCCCCCTCCAACCTGATTATAAAGAAACTCAAGCCAGCCTACTATCTCGCTGGCCTCACCATCGCATGGGGCATCGTCGCCACCTGCAGCGCCTGGGTAAACAACCTCGGCGCCCTCATCGCATGCCGTCTCCTCCTTGGTCTCTGCGAAGCCGGTTTCTTCCCCGGTGTAGTGCTCTACCTGTCCATGTACTACGGCCGCAAGAGTCTGGCTCTTCGTATCGCATACTTCTTCTCCACTGCTGCCATCTCTGGTGTCGCTGGAGGCCTTGTTGCGTACGGTATTAGCTTTATGGATGGTGCCATGGGCTGGAGTGCGTGGCGGTGGATCATTCTTATCAATGGCGCACCTACCATCGTCACCGGCGTTGTCATCCCCTTTGTTTTGCCTAATAGCCCTGAGACTGCTAAGTTTCTTACTGAGGAGGATAAGATCAACTTACAGAAGATTCATGATGAGCAAGTCGGTCGGGCCAGGAACAACCGAGAGCTTCTCAAAGAGGATGTTCTTGATGGTGTCAAGGACTGGACTACTTGGGCTTACTGCTTCGCTCTCTTCCCTACCCTGGCCATGCTTTATTCTTTTGTCGTCTTCCTACCCACCATTGTCAAGGCTATGGGAACCTGGTCTTCTGCTGAGGTTCAAGCCATGACTGTTCCCGTCTACGCTATCGGAGCCATCACCTATCTCATCGGCGCTCGTCTCAGTGACATCACCCAAAAGAGAGGCTTCTTCGTCATGGGAGGCATCGGATCCGCCATCATCGGCTATGGCATGCTCATCGCCGGCAAGGGCGCTGCTGTCTCATACGCAGGCTGCTGCTTCGTCTCAATCGGCATCTTCCTCTCCTCCGGAATTTCCTTCGCTTGGGTTCCCGCCAACAACCCCCGCTACGGAAAGCGAGCTTTCTCAACAGGCATGCATTTGACCATCGGTAACGCTTCTGGTGTCGCATCTCCCTTCCTGTTCTCCAGCCAGTATGCTCCTCACTACCGCCCTGGATATGGTGCCAGTATGGGAATGCTTGTTGTGTCGTTGATCCTCAACATCATCCTTCATCTTCACTTCAAGCGACAGAACAAGCTTCGTGATGAGGGTAAACAGAATTACTTGCTTGAGGGTAAGACTGAGGAGGAGATTGAGTCTATGGGTGAAAGAAGCCCAAGGTTTCGCTTTACTGTTTGATCCTGGCGGTTGTAGTTGGGTTTACTGGGATTATGACGGACATGGATGATTTTAGGAGCGAGTTAGAGTATTTTACCATGAATATTAGGATGATTGATTTGCCTGATCTTTTTGTCGCCAGTGCATTAACGGGTGTTCAATTACCAACTACATCATGTCCAGTGACGCACCTACAGAATCCGCATAATATGGGTGTTGAACATGAATTTTGACCGACATCTTGCTGTGTACAACGATGAAACAGCACACGCAATCCCCCTGACGCCAATGCGCAGATCTCGCGCTTCCAGCCAGAACAACCAGTCAACATGTTGAAGAATCCGAGTCGTGTCCGCTAACAATTAAGAGCCACGCCCGGTTAGCTCAATCGGTAGAGCGTGAGACTCTTACGAGTACGCGATCTCAAGGTTGCGGGTTCGACCCCCGCATCGGGCTGTTCCTATATTCGATTGCGAGCGTCAGCGAGGCCATCCTTTTTTGCTTTTGGAGTCATGCGCTGATGTACTGTCTGTCTGTCTATCACCCGTTAAGATTCTTTTTAACTATCCTTTTTTGCGCTGTTTTAGCAGAGTCTATAAAGAGCGACTTTTCATAAAAGGTTTAAGACTGTAGTTAAGACTGCAGTTTATAAGACAGCGGTTATAGCAAACTTTTTTACTAGAATTATAATTATTTTGCTAGTTGAGATATAATCTGAGGATGCTTAAGGTTGTTTTCTGTAAGCCAAGTCATGTAAATTACCCTCCTTTCCAACCTTGAAGCCCTTCTCGTCAACCTCCGACGCCTTGCGTTGCGCTGACAATGTTCCACCAACACGGCCCTTAGTTGGTTGATTCAAAATATCATCAACACGGCTAGAGAGGTCTCCAGACTTAGTTGCATCAATGCTGGCTCCGAGATTGGCATCGACAACTCGGCCACCAGTGTCCTTTGTCTCATCGATGATGTTTCTCAAGTTCAGTTAGCTGTTTGCTGGAAGATTCTGGGCCACTGGGGTACCTTACTGGGCCTGTCCGTGTTGGTTTGAGTCGAGGGGTGTCTGGTCCAAGTCACGAGAGTGACCGCCGGGAGCAGGATCATTTGGTGCGCTTCCTGACATGATGACTTGTAATTCGAAGATATCGTGTCAGCGTAAAGAATATTGTTGTTGAATGAGGACGTTTTCTTGAAGAAGTAATAATCATGATATGTCGCTTTGTCACCACATATTGTCATCAACAATACGTCATTGATCAACATCTGAAGTCATACTTAGATGACATAAATAGCCGAAGGTTAATTCCACTGTCTACCTATTTATATTATAGTCCCACATCTATCTAAATTGAATTCCTTCTATGTCAAGTTGGACATTGAAGTATAACATCAACTCGTTGTAAATTCCTTCTCTTAATGATATTGCTCTTGGCGGCATTGTTAACCTTTTGTGCTTGCCAATAATATTAACCCTATTACTTCATATAAATATCTCACCAACTCGAAAGCGGTAATTTGAGAGCGGCCGAAAGCGAATATAACCAACAGACATATTAACTTACGAAATGGTAAGTATCGTGCGTGATGCAGGGATCGAGAAAGCCCCAAGTCTCAGCACTGGTACATCGTCACGCATTTGATGCAAATCAGACAAATCGCACTCAGACTTCAATAGCTCCTCCAGGTACAGCAAATTTAACAACTTGTTCTCCATATTCTCCGGATAAACCAGCCCAGCATTAGTCGCACATGGGCACACCGACATAGTGCCTCAGACCACCAATATTTCCAAAGGCAATGCCATTGTTGCAAGTGGCACTGCAGGGGTTATCCTCCGCCATATTATCAAGAACCTCCCCATCAAATTCCTCCCCGTTGATGCTCAACTTGGCGCCACACTCATTGAAGTCCGCTTCGTCGCCAATTGGCTCACCAGCATTAAAGATGGTAGCGGTGCTACCACACATGTCGAACTGAGGGGCGCGGTTGGCAATGGAACACCAATTCTCATTAAGAGTATCGGTTAACGTGGCTGATCGACCTTCATCACATGGGGATCCTGCGGCGAAGGCAACGTAGTAGACGTCAGGGGGAGCGTCGCCGAGACCAGCGACAACAGAGACTCCAAGGCAGACATTGCCTGCTGCAGCGAGGGCTGGAAGGGCCAGGAGGGTCAAGGCAGAGCGGAGCTGATAATGTTAGTCTGTCTTTCTCTGTTGTACGGTTGACTCCAGAACTTACTGAGATCATCTTGGCTGTTAAAGGTAAAAGATGGTTCAGATTTCTTGTACTTTGGGATGAGTCGATTGGAGAATGTTTGCTGAAGAAACAAGAGCAGTGGAAGGTCAACACATATTTATAGTCTTCCAGGTATGAAGTCGCTAGTTCTTTGGTAGCTGAAGGAAGGAACACCGTGATCAACCTGCTTCAACCCCGATTCGGTCCCAGACAGACCAAGGCAACAGATAGCGAATCCTTCCATAGTTCTCATGACACATGATTTACGGAATAAACTGATCACGCTGTGATATCTCGAAGGCTAATGTTCTATAGTAAGCAGACTGCAGCTAAGGACAAGGTTAGAGCTGCATATTCCAAATGGGTGAGATCTACACGGAGCTGAGTACCCGCATTCGACATCGAGATCCTTGGCAGTCTTACGGCCCGCGCCCCACACGGGACGATGAGTCTTTACTGGCTGCCTAAGTGCTGTGCAGCGCTTGATCTCGATATCCAGGTGCAGGTTCGAAGAATTGCTTCGTTTTCTGACTTGCTAAGCGCAGACTTGAATGCCAAGAGACGACAAGTTGCCGGCTTCCTGTCAGCAATCCTTTACTGTAACACAATAGAGGTTCCTCAGGCAGAGCAAATATGGCTCATGCAAAGTGATTAATGTGATACGGTTTATTACGGGCAGCGGGTGTTCCTCTAAAGGCCATGGGCTTGTGCTTGCATACAACCTTTGCCAAGTAACCAGCTGGCCAAAAAAACAGCCAAATAATTCTCAATGCAAGCCCGAATACCGCTGAGCTATCTTCACAGTCAATCGCATTTGATATGATTTATGGTACTCTTTCTTATTCGGAGCTAGTTTATTTGGAGTGCATTTTCCATAACTCTCTGAACTGCTTATTACCCCAGACCAGTAAAGCTTCTGCTTGCTTACCTGAGTGAGCTGGTGCGAGGGTCCGAGAGCTAGTCCCCAGGGCATGTGCCATGAAAAGAGCTTGTTTCTCAGGATTATTACTTGGCACAGCGGCACTTTAACAAAAGAACCCGGTACATAATGACGTATCTTGAAATCCTTCATCGCACTCGGATTCTTTCCCACCTTGCTTTGTGGACTATTGCGGTTAAGGTTTTCCAGCCACGGAGAATAATTTGGTTCCGATACAGCTCAGAGTCAGCACTAGCTGGATGCACAGAGCGTGGGGGTCCTAGGCCCATCAAGGCACAAAGAAATCTTTAAGCATGAAGTTCCCGTTCCTGCCTCCTGCCCTGCCGATAGGACCATATACGGATAGCGTGGGATCATCGGGAATTAGCGCGACTCTGCTCTTCGGACATCTCCCCGTTGATCTACGGTCCTCGGATCCTGCCGTACCAGCTCGGTCAGAGACGTCTCTGATTCGGTAGAGATCGTTACCCTTCTTTCTCAATCAAGGATCATGGAGGTATGGACCTGCGAGCCGCCACACATTTCTAGAAGCAGGGGCTGCTTCACGAGCTGTACCATCCACGTCAAAATCGCATCACAGATCTCCACAACATGTTAAAAGGGACTTCAGAAGCTATCTGTAGAGTTAGCCGCAGCTGTTGGGACTACTAAAATTCGAGTTTCTGCAGTCTCGAGGCGCGAGCGCATATAAATTAAATGGAAACTCTGCTACTAGCATACAAAAAATCCTCTCTTTACAAAGCATTATCGGATCAAAGGAAGTCGAGATCTGATAATCCCAAGCTCTCTTCCAATTTTTGATCAATCGATCCAATCAGTTTCCAATATTTATTACAAACTTATCCAGAAATCCATTCAACTCATCTAGCTTCTCCAACTACAGTCAATATCCACCAGCAACTCAACTGTGAGATCAGGCATGAAGGGGCGCATCTGCTCTGTGATATTCACTGTGTCAGTAATAACGTTCGTGGAAGCTACCAAGAGCGTCGGGCGCTTTAGAACATGGGCAGGTGTTGTGATTCCGAATTTGGTGTTCGTAAAATACGGAAGTGGAGGTATTGAGAGATGTAGATATTACTCATGGAGAGGTAATTACATATTTCGCTCATCTCCTTCGTTGATATTACGCAGACCAGCTCGATACCAGCTTATCGCAGGTCCATAGCCACCTTTCTCCGTGCAAAAGGTGTATTTATAATTTTTGTGATCCTATTCCATGGTATGTTGATTCACATGTAACATTATGCATCAAAGGTCGAACTCCTCTCTTTAATGTTAAGTAGCCTGGCAACTCGGTAGTCTTATCCTACACTAAATAGCCACTAAGATATCTAGGTAAAGATAATGTAACCTGGTACTTTGTGCCTTGTAAAACTATGATTTAATAGTTGGTTTTTTAGGCGAGAGAATGGGAGCATTTTAATATGTAGGAAGCTCAACAATAGCGACGCGCCGATTAGGGGTACGTAGATGCCTTGCAGCACCCTTTCCACTCTCTCTGAACCTGAGAATGCTCCCCAGACATCAGAGCCATCGTATGGAGCATCCAAATATGTGCTTGGTAAAGATGGAAAATTGGCGAAATTATTAAATCTACTGTTTTGAGGTGGAAGCTCTTTTCTTACGAGACTTGTTTTCCCCCTGGCTATATAATCAACTATCCTATGAGTTAGTATATAAGCTTTTCTAACAAAGGGGGTAACTAGATATGCCTTGAAAACATTAAATAGTCTAATTTCATCACATAGAAAATGATGCCAACCTCCCCTTTAGTACATGCTGCGAACTTCCTAGTGGCTGCAACAGCTGGCTGACGCACAATGCCATCTATGGGGCTGACAAAAGCAAGGTCAATCACAAGGGAAATAAATTCATTTTAGGCGAATAACCACGCAGTATGAGTAGTACAGAGCCTGGAGAGGCGAATTAAGATTAACTTCAGGTGGGCTCATGTCTCCTTCCGCCCAACTTGTCCAGAAAGTCAACGGCTGGTTGGCACTTTTCTTGCCGAGATCGCCCTGCCCATTGCTCATATCACTAAGCACCATCGTTCTCTACTTGCCCTTCGTTTAGGGCAACAGTGGCCGCTCTGTCTCCTCCCGCCTATTTGGAATCATATGGCTCCAGCCAAGCCCAGCTGGTATCCACGTCAGCCACCAGTTGGCTCACGACACGGCTCTGATCACCGTTGTCAGCCGTTTGATCCCCGAAATTCGGGATGTGAGAACCCTGGGTGAGCTCATTCTCCCGGCTGAACGAAGGAACGTTAGAGGATATTAGTAAGGGCCCTGCATTGAAGAAGGTTTCCATCCGAGCTAGACTGTTCCGCCAAGTCCATGGCAGCAAAGATAGCTCTTGCGGAGGCAGTATGGCTGTGAATACATGACAGGGAAGTAATGGATCAGCGAGGGCGCCTACAACAATGCCGCTGATCTGGAGTTCAAGATCACGCTGCACCGCGTATTCTGCTTGTGTCAGGACGCCCTAGGGCGCGATGTAGTGAGCCCGGACTTGAGGGTAGTTCTCTGAGGTTATAGGTATGATGGATCCCTCAGACTGATGATCATTCGTCGTAGTTGTTGCAGCCGGGGGCTTTGCTATAGCGAAATGCGAGTATATCTTGGTGAGATCTATCGCCCTGCTCCACATCCTCAGCAGCCTTTGGTAGGAAATACCCGACGAGCCCGTCAAAACCCGGTTGCTCGTCGCCAATCTCGATAGGAAAGTGATATTGTTGGGGCACATCTTCGTCCTCTGTGTGTGGCGGTAGTAGAGTCCGTGATGGAGCTGGATCATCGTCCATTTGGCTGGTCCACTCTGGTCCGGCAAGCTCTAGGGACCATGCCATGTAAGTCAGAGCTAGGGGACGTCCAGTAAGAGCACTTCCAAACTCAGTATAGCCACAGGGGCAGACGTCTTTGCAGATGAGGCGCGTTGAACCATGTCGATAAACTTGCCTAGGTACGGGGTAGAATTTGCTAGAGTCTCGACTAGTCGTGATAGCTGCTGCATATCCCATCTGAGTACCTCTTTTGGGTCATCGGGCTGCTGGGACGGCAGCCAAAGCGGTTCGTGCGACGGATCAAAACTCATCTTGTCGTCTGGGCCAGCTGGCAGTCGGACCTCCCGGTAAAAGGTGCCGTCGGGGAGAAAGAACTGCAGGCCACTATTGGCGTAGTTGATGACAACCCAACCCCAAATAGGCTGATCCCATTCGTTTGCGGCCTGCCATAATGGTTCAGCTGGTTCCTTCGGTTCCAGACTCTCGAGAATCCGGCGATTACCATCACGTTTAGCAATCTTTTTGTGACTGCCAGGGCCCGGAATCACAAATAGAGAATTCAAGCGTGATGGTTGGCTGATTTGCGGTGGCATCTGAATGTATTCGCTCAGCGGTTCTGTTTTGGATTGCATAGGTCATATAGGTAGTTTCTAACTAGGTACTTGCGAGTTAGCTAGAGTTCGAAGAAAAATATTTCGGCTTGAGAAGGCAGGGAATGATCCGACTTTATTCGTACGGAGAATGGTGGTCAGATCCACGAGTAGTCTAGACCTTGACGTCTGAGAGGAGGGTGTGGGGCGAATCAATAGTCGGATTTTTAGCAGCCTATACACAGACCCCTTCTTCCTGCGTTAGTCACCACTCATCCACCACCATAAGAACAGAGATACTTACCCCTCCCCCCTTCAACTTTCGAGCATTCATATTCGCCATATCCCAAGATTACTCGCGAGAATAATCGAAACACAAAGGCCAAGATGCCTCTTTCCAATCAGCAATATCGACACCTTACGCTGCGTCATGAGCAGCGGCTACGGGCAAACAAACTACCTACGCTAGCTGCTGGTTATACCCAGTTCAGCTCGAACTACTTGCCATCTCTGAATGCTGGCAAGCACACAACCAGCGTCTCTCAGAAAGCCGCGGCTACGCTCCCAGATCGTGAAGATGGAGATTCCAACCTGTTTGACAAAGACCACCCGAAATCTCGGCAACGCAAGACGGTGAATATGCGACAACAGCAGCATTTGCTGGCACCGCAGTATAGCCTCCCCGAAGACGCGGTGGTGTCGGTTTTCCCCACCCCAGGTCACACTGCTCAATCTCTCACTCTTCCGCATATCGTGTTGAAGAATCCGCACTGTCCATGGGAACGGGACGTTGTTGACAAAGATGCCCACGATGCCGACTCTCTCAACTCTGTTCCATGGCTTGCATTGGTCGTTTTCACGGCAGAAGAGTTGGCGTTAGATACGAATGAACGCAGTGATTATCTTGGCATAGGTCCGACGGAAGAACCAACAGAGACGCTAGGCTTCACTCTCAGCGTCAAAGATGCGACAGCAGAGGGCAAGGTCCCTCGGCCTTCTGGAAGAGGTGTCTTTATAGCCAAACCAGATGACGAGCAAATAGCCAAGCAGTCATCGAATACTATGAACCTAATCAGCTTCCCCGCCGCTCTCTTCCATAAGCTTTTTGTCAGGACTTCCGAGGATCAGAACGGCAATCAGGTATCCAAGGGAGACATCAAGATGTTTCGTTTCCTCTCGCATGTCCGGACATTGGCCACAAACGGGATGTTGTCAACTGCGGAAACAGACGGAGAACCGGCGGCCTTTGCTATCAACATTTCCCCACGTATTGCTCCGCAGACTATTACCACTCCGACTACACTCTACGCACACCTAATCTCTCTTCAAGGCGTCCATGGCTGCACTCCACCTGATCTGAGCGCAGGTAGCAAGGCTCGAGTGGTCATGACAAGTCTCTATTCATGGTCCTACACTTCACTACCACCAGACACGTTCAGTGCTGTCCACACGTTTGAGAACCTAAGCAAAGGTCTTTCTGTTTTACATACCGATCGGAAGGGGGCAATCGTGATAGACAAGACACAAATGGAAAAGCTGGTTGCCAAGCGCTTGGAAGAGGGATATGCCCTGACGAGATATCGAACAGTAACAGGAGAGGTTACGGCTGGCATATTCCGTGGACCACTTGTTCCCGTCAAAGTGCGTCATCCACGACAGAACGGCATGACAATCCAGACGAACGTTGGTACCGATCTGAATATCTTGGACCCAGACCTTGGCTTGATGGATTTGTCATACTCGACAGCCTGGCAGGTTGGTCGAACACTTGCTATGGGAGATGTCACATTCGCGACTGCTCTTACGCGTCTTCGGGGTGTCTTGTCTAAAGAGGCTCTCTCTAAATCCAAGCAAGGAGCCCATATGACCCTGGGGGACTATGCTGGATCTCGTGACACCGTGTTGAGCGATGCGGCCAATGTCGTCTCAAGACTGCAAGGAATGAACGAACAATTTGCTTCTACCTCTTCATCACCCGTCTCAACAAACCGCTGGCGCAGAGGGGAGCCTAGCGATACGCGCGTTAGTTACCAGAGTATCCCCACCAACCCTGATTACTTCACGGTTCAATCATGGATTCTCGATAAGCTTCATCTAGCTGACATTCCTGCGCACTATATTATCACCGACACATCCCACGTGCCCCCCGAGACGTTGCGCTTCTTCCACGTCGATGAGAATTGGACCGAGGCATTAATAGATGGTGCTCTCAGTTTAGCGAACCAGTCTACATCTGAAGATTACGTTCGGTTAGCTATCAAAAAGCAGCTCCAGGATTATATCAACACACCTCTCGAAGGTCTGGGTTACTGTCAGCAGATGCCAAAGTATGGATTTATCATGCGGTCAGAAATACTGGTCCAATTCCCTGACTTGGCCGTAAGTCCCGAGTTCGCCAAAGTGGACAATCCAAACGATGAAGATAGGGATAAGATCAAACCACGAGCACCTATCTTGGTACAACGTCGCCTCGCATCTGATATGATGCTCGTACTATTTGATCAAACACCGCCTAATCTGACGGCCCTCGAGTTCGCCTTGCCATCCCACCAGCAGCCATTTGTGATCGGGTCAAGCTTGGACAGAAACAATCTCAGAATAACACATCTGAAAATCTACGCAACCAACCTTGAAAATAGCCCACGGCTGGAACCACCTTTAAGTGTGAAGGAGCGACGCATGCCCTTGGATTCGGCGCCCCGACCTTGGAGTGCTACTGAGTTTGTCGACATGGACTCAGGCGTGATGAATGCCGAACATTACGCAACTGTTATTCATTCAGTACTAAAGGACGAGATGGAGGAAAACATGTACACTGCACAGGGACCGACTTCGGCTATCTTTGGCATCCAGCTCAATGAGCCGATCCATACGCTGAGAATAGCGATTCCTTCTGACTGGGAACCCACGAGTGTCGAAGATCGCCAGAATCCGGCAGCGGGGGCATTTACGTTCCATGTTCCCGAATTTTTGGCTGGCGATTCTGCTCCCAAGACATGACTTGCTCTTCACGAAGCGAACGCCGCCGTCGTTAAGCCATTCGTGCAGCTACCGGGGCGACAAGTGAGTCCAGACTCTGTACCTCGCCTGACCGGACCATTCGGCCCTACTTTTGAAGGCAGTCATCTGGATACAGGTATGCGGGTTTCCGTGATTCGGAGAGGCTCTAAGGGTGTGAACTTGAAGACGCGAGCTTGTTTCTACCTCTGGTTGAAATGCTGAGTTGGCTGCCGCCGGAAGGAACCATGTATCGTGCAGCTTTAAGCTAAATGATCTATGGGTTGGCACGAAGCCACCTCCTGAGGAGAAAAGACCTACGTTATCTCAATTACCCATTGGCTCGAGCCAATGGGTAAGGTCTAGTGGGCAATGTCTATGCTTAATGCTATACCAGTCATAAGACGTGCTACACGCCTCGAGATTGTCACCGTAATCGCAATGCATGTGCAACAACAAACCGGTGACGACGTAACATCCTCGTTAATAATCCCCTCGTCACATCTCTCTATTCCATAAAGTAACATCCATAATCCATCCAAGCTTAGAAATCGCTCCATCAGCACATCTCGGATATCCGAACTTCTCCAAAAGTTACCCAAAACGGCAAAAACGGGTCTCGTCAGATAATCCAACGTCGCTAGTTTCAGGTTTCACAGCCTATGATAGCTAAGCATTTGCGAAATGCTGACGGGATCTACAAATTTCTGGAAAGGCGCACGATTGACATGCCAAGGTTAATGAATGGCCCCACTGATCTGGACATAGAGGGCGCGAGGGTAGCATTGGTTGATGGAGATATATGCGAATACAAAAATGGAGGCGTAGATATTTAAGATGGCCTTGGTGACATCGAGAATCAAGGACACAAACAGACAATTTCGCAGTATTTCAACATGGGTTCTCTTCATCACACCGACGAGCTTGAAGCAGTATGCTCAGCTCTGCAGTCCATAACACAACGATTGGCATCAACGACCCAAGATGTTAAAAACGACCCCATCATCAAAGTCGCACAACCCTCAGACGTTCCCTACCTTCAAGAGATAGGAACACCGGGTCAAGCGCACTCAATCGACCAAGTCCTCCAAGAAGCCTTTACCGCATTCGACCACCGCATGCGCGTCAACCATCCTCGCTTCATGGGCTTTATCCCCTCGCCAACATCGCCTGTCGCTTGGCTAGGTGATATAGTAGCCAGTGCTTTTAATGCACTCGGTGCCTCGAAGCTTCAAGCTTCAGGGCCTGTTGTTATTGAGAAGACGTTGATTGAGTGGTTGGCGGGGAGGTTTGGGTTTCCCGCGAGTGCAGGCGGGATTTGTGTCTCGGGTGGTTCAATGGCGAATTTGATGGGGATTGTGCTGGCGAGGGATCGCTTTGTGCCACATGGTGAAACAGGGAAGGCAGTTGCGTATCTCTCGGACCAGACGCATTACTCTGTTGCGAAAGCTATGAGAATGCTTGGGTTCGATAAAGAGCAGATCCGACGATTGCCTGCAGATGAGGACTTTAGGCTTGACCCAGCTCTTTTGGCGAAAACAATTCAGGATGATCGCGAAGCAGGTCTTGTACCATTTTTGGTGGTTGGAACTTGTGGAACGACAAACACGGGCGCCATCGATCCTCTACCCGAAATCGCAGAGATTTGTAAAAGGGAGCAGATCTGGCTGCACGTCGATGGCGCTTACGGCGCTTCAGCAACTCTATCCGCAACACGCCACGAGACAGTAGACGGTCTCAAGTACGCCGATAGTATGTCATGGGACGCGCACAAATGGCTCTTCCAAACCTACAGCTGCGGTCTTCTCTTGGTGAAAGACAAATCCAACCTTGTCAGAAGCTTTGCGAATGAGGGAGATTATCTGCGCGATGGTGTAGCGATCGAAGATGAGGATATTCCAAACTTTTGGAACTACAGCATGGAGCTTACTAGACCAGCGAGTCGCGCTATGAAGTTGTGGTTTACGCTTAGGGTTATTGGTGTTGAGAGGATTGGGGAGATGATTGATCATGGATTCGATCTTGCTGAGCGGGCGGAGAAGGAGTTGAGAAAATTACCCGATTGGGAGATCGTCAGCGCTGCTAGCTTGGGCGTTATAACATTTCGTTATGCGCCTGAGGGTTTGACGGAAGATGAGCTTGAGGTTATCAACACTGGTATCTCAAAGAGTCTCATTTCGAGTAACAAGGCTGGCATCTTGACCACCAAGGTACGAGGTAAAGTAGCCTTGAGAATTTGTGCATTAAGTCCGCAATTGGCGCTTGATGATATGTCAGATATAATCCACGAAGCCAACCTCCTCGCAACGGAGAGCACAAAGACTAGCAATGGAGTAAGAAACTAGATTTTTCTTTATCAGATTAATAATAAGAGAATCATGATCAACATGAGATTCCAAAGAATGGCAGCGATGTCGCAACTGATAAGATGGACCGATAAGGTGGGTGTAGGGTGAGCTCGGTTTTCCGAACCGAGCTACTCCGAAGACCGGGCCGGATATAGACTGATGCGTTGATTGGCGCTGCGGGTTTGGAATCAAATTGCATCGACTCCGCAGACGCCGCAGGCACCGCACGTGGATTTTTCTCTTCCCGAACGCGTTGTTCGGCATTCACACCGTCTAGAGATAAGTCAGTCCACATTTGCGTCACCGCCACCAAAGAATTCACAAGTCAATAGCACTAATTACATAAATTTACTTTAACTTCCTCAGCCCGCGAGACCGGTACAGTATGTTTATCACGGTATCAGCTAATATGGCGCTAAAATTTGATGATTTCCATTTTGTTCCATGACCGGGCCCGGCCCCTGATAACGCGGGCTCCACAACTGATTGCTTTTTCCTGAGACATTCCTTTAGTCGCGTCGAAGCTTTTCAGCTTTTAAACCTTTTCTCCCTCCCCCTTCTTTTCGTCCTTCTAGATTTCTTCAATCGATATCACGAAAAACAACCATCACAATGTCTTCAGCTTTTGTTCAGCGACCTGCTCCCGACTTCTCGGCTACTACCCTCTTCCCTGGAGGTGAGTTCAGAGACATCAAGCTCTCTGACTTTAAGGGACAATGGTACGATTTCACGCTTCTCCCCCCTGAGAACCTGGATGGACGGACATACTGACTGAGACTTCGTAGGGTCGTTCTTCTCTTCTACCCCATGGACTTCACCTTCGTCTGCCCCACCGAGATCATCCAGTACAACAACGCCCTCGACCGCTTCCGCGAGATCAACACCACCGTCCTCGGCGTTTCCACCGACTCCCACTTCACCCACCTCGCGTGGGTTGAGAAGCCCCGCAAGCAGGGCGGTCTGGGCCCCGACCTGGAACTGCCCCTCATCGCCGACAAGTCCACCAAGATCTCGCGCAGCTACGGCGTCCTCATCGAGGACGAGGGCATTGCGCTCCGCGGCCTCTTCATCATCGACCCCAAGGGCGTGCTGCGCCAGATCACCGTCAACGACCTCCCCGTCGGCCGCGACGTCGAGGAGACGATCCGCCTCGTCAAGGCCTTCCAGTTCACCGACGAGTACGGCGAGGTGTGCCCTGCCGGATGGCAGGAGGGCGGAAAGACCATGAAGGCTGATCCCAAGGGAAGCCTGGAGTACTTTGAGGAGCAGGGAGAGAATGGTGAGTCCCGGAAGCGACCCAGGACTGAATAAGAAGATTGTTCAGACCTGGACACCATTCGTGGACAGCGCAAAAAATGAACATTTGTTTGACTAAGATTTGTAATGTTACAGGAGCTAAGGCATAGATGTTAGATTCCAATGAGACTCGAATTCCAATCAACACCCGCCAGTAAAGAAGAAGAAGAAGAAGAGAAAACAAGACCGCGCTGCTACCGGTAGCAATATGACGAACGATCCAACGCGATAATAACGAATACGATCCTTATGTTTATGGAGGGCGATGCACGAGTGCGACCGGTCGTCTTTGACGAGATACGATTAGAAAGTAGACTTAGACTTAGACTATAGACATTCCTTGAACAATGTATACTGATGGACGATTCTTCTCAACGAATTGACCGTGAATTACTGTCTTGAATGGCATTTACGATTGCACCGTTAGGGAATCGAGTTCCCACTGTGAGTGCCTGAAACGCGTCGTACTCAACAAACTTAAAATCATCACCCTGGTTACCGCATTTCCGTCGCAATACCCGGGCCTGCTTGACAATGAGACAAAATACCTTCAATGACAAGCTAAACGACATATACCGGCCCTCGAGGGTTTTAAATGATTTGAGATACATCCCGAGCTTGATCTGAGGTTTGAACTCAATGGCGAGTAAGTATTCTTGATTGTCAATGGGGATAACGTAGTCAACGTTTCGATGAAGGCCCAGCTAACCACGGGCCAGAGAAAACAATGAATGATCAGCCGAATGGTAATGAAGTGGCCAGTGAAAGCATTCCATGTAATGAAATTATTGTTTAGTAGTCTTGCGACTGCATGTTCTAATATCCATGAGAAGCATACTCCTCATCTCGGTCAAGGAAATAATCCATTCAATATCTACCTAGGGTAAGTCTTTCTCCCCATATTAGATCAACAACGCATCTACATATCCTCATTCAATGGATCCCAATTCCATATATGCGAAGGAGGTCCAAACTCATACTGAATACGGTCAAAGTACGCCAGCGTATCGTCCCGCCAGATGTTACGAGGTCCCGGCTGGGGTCTCAAATTCAGCCCTTGTTGAATCTCCCCTCTGCATATATCTCGTGTATGTAGGATATATCCATCTCCGCACGGAGCCCATCTCTCTCTGTCCTGCAGGTCAGCTTCAAAATTACGTGCTACTGGATCGAGGTTCGTTATATGATGGTACTCTGTGCTGAGGGACCTGAGATGAAGGCTTTCTAGCGCTGGCATGGTTTCGACGCATGAAAAGACAGATGACCATGACCCATCGATGAGGAGTATGCCATCAAGAGATAGCTCCGTGATAGTGGGGTGTTTTGTCAAGAAGAGGATAAGGTTATCTGGTCGCAAGGGAAGACCGCGCAGAGAAAGTTCCCTCAGAGAGCCGAGTCTAATATTTTGGCTAACCTGGGCGAAAGCTCTAGTGTATTGTGGAAGAAGGAGATGATCCAAATGATGAAGGTGAAGATCCAGGGACGTTAAATTGGGCATGTATCCAAGAATCGTTGCTGCACCAGTGAAATTCTCCGAATCATACTCTAGATGTTGACCAAGCCTGAAGCGAGAGTTTGCTGAAAAAGCATGACGAAAAAGACACTCCACTTGGTCAGGCGCTGTCTCAATCAGTATATGTGTTGAGAAGCTGAGTCCGAAAGATTTGATGTTTTTACAAGCATCTGCAAAGCCATCCCCGAGCGTTCTCAAATGATCTTCAACATGTCTCAGCTGCACACTGCATAGTGGCGTGCCGGGAAAGATCTGGAGCTTTTCAAGTTGAATTTCGCTGTGGGATATGGCTGAGGTGACGATGCGGAATGTTTGGGATGCTGCTGTCCAGATTGAGGGCCAGCTTGAGGTCTGGTGGGCGGATCGGTACCATTTGTAATGCTCAGCTGGGCGGCAAGTCTTGGTACGGCCTGCGATGATACAGGCGTCTAGATTGATAGCTCGAAGATTGGGAGCATTTCCCAAGATGCTGGACAGCAAGTCAGTGACCTGGCCGACATCCGTGTTTCTATCTTGGTGGATTCTTGTCTGCATCCATTCAAGATCTTGCTGCACCTCTTGTACTTCTTCATCTGTGCAATCTACGTTCCTCTCGCGCAGATCCCCAACGCGTCGGTGATATTTCTCTGTATCATGGCGCAGTTCCTCCTTGTCGAATCCAGACCATTTTTTTCTTGTCTGGACAGTAGCTTCCGCTGGCTGGGTATCATAGAGCGTTGCAACAACCGTGAGCTCTCTGAGTAAGGGTCCCAGTTGAAGATGGTAAGCTCTATCTTTAAGAGATTGTATACTAGCCAGAGATAGATCGGTCTTAGCGGATCTGAAGAAACGAGAGTGGATAGTTTTGGTGGCTAGCTGGCGTGAAGTGAGACGTAAATTGATGAATGATGCAGGGTCAAGATGGTGGAGGATTATGTCAATTGGGATTCCAGATAGGAGACTTAATCGATCCGAAGGCGTCTGCGTCAAAGAGTCTAGGCTATTCATACTGATAAAGCGTCGTGGTTATTTACGAGATATTACGTGCAACGATGAGTACAGAAGGTTGGCGCAGTAGAACCGCAGACCTTGAGAAATTCTGGTGATGGATGATGATTACGAAGGATTACGGACAACTCATTCTCGCAAGAGTAAGCAAGCTACGATTACTGAAGCTGAAATCCCATGCCTTTCTCAGCCGCACTCAATTGCCAGGATAACCTCGGAGCCGGGGAGATAAGATAAGGCAAATGAGATAAGATAACAACGCAACAGCCAACGCCTGCCAAGGCCTCGCAAGAACTGCAGACCACGAACAGTTAACCAGAAAAAAAGAAAACATTCTTCGCAAGGAACTCCCAAGACTATTTATCTTACGTCAGTTGACGAGCCTCCTGCCGCAAGACCCGCGATACAAGACTTGGCGGGGTTTTGTTTCAGGATAGTCAAGATGAGACCTTGACAGCTAACCCAAAACGCTGGTGAAGGCGCCAACTCATCCCAAGTTCGTATAACATCAGTCACTTTCTCCTCAATCTTGTACACAGAATCTGGTAACAAGGCTGAAACCGAGAAACGGGGTCTCCAAGGCCGGGACCAAGGCCTTCCGCTGCAGGGAAACATCGGCCAGGAGGTCGCCAAGCCCGCCAATGCGACGGTTTCAAACAGGGGGGGTAGGTTATCTGACTTAACGTTATGCCTCTTAAGCTTAACCCAACTCTATCTATTGTGCTTTGATGGTTTGTGCTTTGATATACGGGCAGGGGGAGGGCCAGCTGAATCAATGCCGAGACAAGTGCACATCGCCAAGATGCCTCCTCCAAACACCGACTCCCTGCGGCGAGCCAACTTTCCGAGCTGGGAACGAGGCGCGAGAAAAAAGCCCAAAAATCATGACATTTTGGGGCGGGTTCATCACCGGCCGAAGGGTAGCCACGTCTCATGTTGCCTGGATGAAATGCGACGCCAAAACATCATGGCCAAGACGAAGAAAAACCTCGTCTTTTCCCGTCGCTTTTAGCCTTTTTCATCCCTCTCTCCCTCTCCCTCTCTCCTTTTACACATTCTTTCTTTTCGCTCTATTTCCGCCTGGAGCGTGTTTTGTGATCGTCCCTTTCCCCATTCGATTCTTTATTGTCGTTTGTTTCTTAATTTTATTAAAACCGCCGTTCATTTTATATCAACCAACGCGATCTGGTATCGCCGAGTCGAGAAACCTTTCCTTCCTAATCGCTTATCCTTAATACGGGGTTGAAGTTGGCCTGCCATGCACTTTTCAACAATCATTTCTGCTTCTGCCTTTGCTGGTCTGGCGACTGCTTCTCCGTCGTTCTTTCGAAGAAATCCTCCTGCTGAGGAGGCTGCGCCTGTGGCATGCGAGCCGGTCACTGTTCATGAGACTGTGCATGAGACGGTGCACGTGACGATACCTGGGGAGGTTGTCCATGAGACGGTTCACGAGACTGTTCATGTGACTGAAGTTGTGCACCAGACCGAGACGGTGCATGCGACGGTGACGGAGGTTCAGCATGTTCCTGTTGAGAAACCAGTCACAGTTATCGAGACTTCGATCGTCCACCAGGAAGTCGAGAAGCCTGTTACAGTCATCGAGACGGTTCACCAAACGATCGAGCAACCTGTTACTGTGGTTGAGACTTCTGTCGTTCATCAGACAGTTGAGCAGCCTGTTACAGTCATTCACACCCAGCCCGTCGAAGTCGAGGTCGAAAAGCCGGTTACAGTTGTCGAAACTGTCCATCAAACGATTGAACAACCAGTTACAGTTGTCGAGACATCTGTCGTACACCAGACCATCGAGCAGCCTGTCACAGTCATCCATACCCAACCAGTCGAGGTCGAGAAGCCTGTTACAGTGGTTGAGACCTCAGTTGTGCATCAGACCATTGAGCAGCCAGTCACTGTCGTTCACACTGTACCTGTCGAGGTTGAGAAACCCGTGACAGTCGTTGAGACTTCTGTCGTGCACCAGACAGTTGAACAACCTGTCACCGACATCCATACACAGCCTGTGGAGGTTGAGAAACTCGTCACAGTGATTCACACCCAGCCAGTCGAGGTTCCAGTTCAGGTACCAGTTACCGTGGTTCAAACTCAACCTGTTGAAGTACCAGTCGAGAAGCTAGTGACCGTCATCCATACATCCGTGGTAGAGAACACAGTCGTCCATACTTCAGTGGTTGAAGTCGAGAAGCCTGTCAACGTCGAGGTACCCGTCACAGTGGTGCACACTCAAGTCGTCGAGAAGCCCGTTCAGCAGATCCACACTGTTGAAGTTGAGAAACCCGTTGAGGTCGTTCACACTGTCGAGGTTGAGAAGCCTGTTCACGTCACTGTCATCCAGACAGTCACCGAGCACGTGGCTGCTCAACCTACTGCTCACCCCGTCGAGGCTCCTCAAGAACATCCCGTCGTGGTCATTGAGCAGCCCGAGCATGAAGCACCAGCCCATGAAGCGCCACCGCACGAGACAGTCGTCGTGGAGGTGCCTGCAGCGCCTCACGAGACTGTCGTAGCTGAGCATCCAGCCGCGCCTCCAGCTCACGAAACACCAGTTGTCGTTGAACATTCCACTGCCCCAGCAGCACCAGCTCACGAGACGCCCGTCGTCGTAGAGCACCCAGCAGCACCAGTCGCGACAATGGGTCACGAAGCCCCTGCTGCCGAACATCCTGCTGCGCCAATAGCGACCATGGCGCACGAGGCTCCAGCAGCTGAGCATCCGGCTGCAACTCAGCCCGCGGAACCTCATGAAGGTGCAGGAGAGATGCCCATCGCTGAAGCTGAAGCCCTACAGCACCCTGACATTCCTGTCCTCCTACCCTCTGGTGGAGTGTCAGGCAAGAACGCGACAGTAGCACCAACATATCCTGGCCGTCGCGCTATTGTTCGCAGATGGTGATTTAGCTAGATTGCTGTACGAGTAAAATATACTCATGATACCTTAGAATGGAAGGGGATGGAAAGGATAGCGCAGGCACAATAATAATGATCTGGACATGGTTGGCCTGGGATAAGTCTTGGATAGGATAAATGACTACAAATTGACATAAAATTCCCAAGCTTGCATGTTTCTGTGACTCAATCTAATCTAATGCAATCGCAATCTTTGAACTCCATGTATGTCTGAGCTTTAAGCCGACTTGTCTTTAGCTTACTTATAAGACAAATCAATCATAATTTCCAGGTAATACTAGATATCTATCAAAAGTCCCCGCAACAGGAAAAAGAAACATTCCCTACCCAATCAGCGCCTTGGATAACTGCCCGCTGTATCCTGCGCAGTCATATAGTATCAAGTATGGTCACCCACCAATCCTTGGACCGCTCTCTTCGCTGCTTCTAATTATGATTCATCTCACTTGTAAAGACAAGCCTGATTACATAAAGCCTTAGTAGGTTTCTGTTGGTCAAGGCTTTTGTGAAATGATTGGCAGGTCAACTCGTTGTTTAATTGGCCTGTTGGTTGTCAATGAATTCACTTCTCTGGTCACATGGCTGGTCAGGTGTTTGTAATTTTTCAGAGAATATTTATTTAAACGGTTCCCATACCTTGACTGACTTAATTCTTTGTCCTTTACGCATCGCTCGGAGCGCTTTTCCACCACTTGAAACAGATGGACAGCGAGGCGCATCCGCTCGCGGACGGGCAGAGTCTCACTCTCGCGAAGCGTTCAGCTTCAATTGAACCAGAAACTGAATCCAATGCCAAAAGACTCAAGAGCTGTAATCAAGAATCGGAAAGATCAGAGGTAGGGCTTTGGGATATATCTAGCAGAATACCCTTCCCTGACAAGGTGAGCACGCTGACCACTTAGTAAATGTCTGTTGGCCTAACTCATCTAAAGCCTGCTGTGGTTGAAGAGCGAAATGGCGAAATAGAGTACCGAGTCGTCAATAACGATGGTACACGAGAGAGTATGATTCTTCTTACAGGACTCAAGTTTTTGTTCCAGAAGCAACTGCCGAAAATGCCAAAGGACTACATCGCACGCCTCGTCTATGATCGTACCCATCTATCCATCGCCATTGTGAAGAAGCCCCTGGAAGTCATTGGCGGTATATCATTTCGAGAATTTAGAGTACGGAAATTTGCCGAGATCGTCTTTTGCGCCGTATCATCAGATCAACAAGTTAAAGGTTATGGCGCCCATCTCATAGCCCATTTAAAGGACTACGTCAAGGCAACGTCCCCAGTGATGCACTTCCTAACATATGCAGATAACTATGCTACTGGGTATTTTCAGAAGCAGGGCTTTACGAAGGATATTTCACTTGAGAGATCCATCTGGATGGGGTATATAAAAGACTATGAAGGAGGAACGCTGATGCAATGCTCTATGGTACCCCGGATACGCTATTTGGAAATTGGACGAATGCTTCTCAAGCAAAAAGAAACTGTGCTCGCAAAAATCCGACCTATGAGTAAAAGCCACATCATTCACCAGCCTCCTCAGCAATGGACCGATGGCATCATCGCTCCAATCGACCCGCTCACTATTCCTCATATCAGGGCAACCGGTTGGTCGCCAGACATGGACGAACTATCAAGGCAACCACGCCACGGGCCTCATTTCAACGAGATGCGACGATTTCTGTACCAAGTTCAGAACCACAAACAAGCATGGCCTTTTCTCCATCCAGTCAACAAGGACGATGTGCCCGACTACTACAACGTTATAGCATTCCCGATGGACTTATCGACGATGTTCGAAAGACTAGAGCATGATTACTATGCGGCGCCAAAGGATCTCGTTAGTGATCTCAAGCTGATTTTCAGCAATTGTCGGAAATACAATGACGCGACGACTGTCTATTCCAAGTGTGCGACAAAGCTGGAAAAGTACATGCGGGGACTCGTCAAAGATATCCCTGAGTGGTATAATTTGTTAGAGGAGGATGAAGAGTGAAGAGGCCAAGGATAATATACCTGCCAAGCTGGTCTATCTTGGCAACACGGAAACACAACACTGGCTTTCGGGGGTATAATGTCTGGAATATATCCTTATTTGACAGAGTCCTGTTCTGCTAATAGTGCATAAGAATTATTGTATATTTTAAGGAATTATCACCAAGGTGGCAATTCTAATCATATGGCGTTTGCTCTTTCCTACAAACCATTATGCATTTGCCGACTACCCATTTAGCACTTGGAACGAAGTGCACAAGCTGTGAATATTCAGCAGAGACTACTATGCCACTGCTGTTGCAACATGATCTCATGTTGAACAGTGTTGAACGAACTCTGCGCTACCAACCAACCAAAATTGTCTGACTGATGTCTTCCAGCCTTTCTCCAGCGGGCCTTGGTATCATCTCTGATATTAAATGGCCAACTGCAGTGGGTAATAACTTTAAAGCTATCACGCGCCACAGTAAATTTAACAGCGCAAGCTACAGTGTCGGTTTTGTTAAAGATACACAGAGCGCTGAGCTTTGGCATCCTGGATACCGCCTTGCCAATATCGCCAAACAGCTGATTCGTTGTGTTGGGGAGTTCGTCGAGTAATGCCTGGTGAGTCCGTACGCACACATTCTGCACATTCTGCAAATGATTCCGCATGCAGAAGAATTTGGTAATGTCGACCTTAATGTCCATGTAGATGTTGGTAAGAAATGGACATGATAGGACCAGACGTTCACCAAGACCTGGACGGTCCTCAGAGGGTCTTGGGCTGTTCAGCGGTTTCGACGTGGGCTGCTGTTGGATCCTGACCTTGGTCATAGCCGGATTCAAGGTCTCGAGCAATTTTTGAAGTTGACTATGGAACTTGTGCTCGGTTTGCCAATGCGTATGAGGCCTAACCTCCCATCGAAGTGCCCTCAGACGCGGAAGCAGGCTTACAATGTGAGCAATAAATTCCGGGTCAAAGTGACGAACACTTCGTCGAAGGATCGATAGGCCCGAAATGACGTGAACCTCAGGACCCAGCGTTCCTCCGAAGTACACGTCTAGCGCTAGCCAAAAATGAAAATCCAACTCGCCATCGTGCAGCACTTTATGTCCGTGGTACGGAGGCGCATGAAAGATCTGGAGCTCACTTGGCAAACTGTTATAAAAGTCCCCACTGCCGTTGTCGCTGGGAGGATTGAGTGCCCGGTATCCTTCCGCAGTTTTCTGCCAATGACTTTTGGTATCAGCAATGATCTCTAGCTCGATACCCTCGTGATGACAGTCCTCTCTTCTCCACTGGAAAAGCTCCATAAACAGACCTCGCAAAACAATCGTGAAAGCACGGTTGTTTTCCTCCTCTTGACATTTCAGCCATAGATTATTGCAACAAAACATAGGGGACTTTTGTGAAAGGGCTTGCATTTGCTGATGTATGTTTACGAATTCATCGCGATCAAGAAACGGGTCTCGAATGTGCTTGTGAACCGGTAGATCGAGTTTCACGCCAATACATTCGAGGTACTTTCGGCGGCGAAGATTCATGAATGCGGATATAAATGGCATGATATCGGAGGGTGAGATTTCCATGCGTCGGAATGTGAATATCTCGAACCACTCTTGCCATTCTCGGGATACGCTGGCATATTGTGCGATGGAGCCTTTCTCGTGGATGGTAGAATGAGTGACAAAATCGAGTATTTCTAGTCGAACCTCGGCGTAGAGGCCGTACCAACGCATTTTGAACTCTGTTGGGGAGTTCAATATAGTTCTTTGCCGTACTGGCTGTCGCCAACTTGCATGGACGGTTGAGCGAGCCATTGTTGCAATAGGAAAATCTCTGAATGACGTCCTTCCGAATGAGGGGACAGTAAAAGGGAAAACTCAGGTATATACAATTGTTCTTGTTTATGCTTTTGAGTTAGGGCATGCACGTGTATCAGAGTTTCTTGGAGTTAATGTGATGTTTGGCCGTGAACTTGAACTGTAACGGCGATATAGTTTCGACTTTGAGTGGCTGCGTAGAAGTGTCTAGAATAGATAGCCAATAGGGTTTCAGATGAAGTATGGGTTCTCCCAGGTCTAAGTTACTAAGTCCTCCTCTCAGGTCTTTAGGCAAGATGATACTACGTGACCTGTATGGTCCATATTGCGAGGCATCCAACATCGTCATGAGAAGTTCATTCACGCGAAAAATGCCAATGACCAGCCCTCTTGTTCTAGCCCCAAAGTTCAAAACAACACCTCGGGACGAGGCAGGACTGAGTTCTGTCAGTGGATTATAAGCTCGGAGCTACAGATCACAACCACGATTACTAAGTGCAACTCAGACCTTAGACGTTGTAGCAGGACGCATAATTAAGCTTCAAGAGCACGATACAGATATTCTATATTATTCCAATACCTTCCACAAGGTAAGCCTCTTGGCAATGCCACGTGTCGCTAAGGCTTTCGCATGTCTGGCATCATCCTCGTTTTCTAGCAGAGCCTCTGGGGGCTATGGGAAGCCAGGCTAAGTGGCCATAGATACTCGGTACGGTCTTTATATTTGCGGCAACCTCGAGAGATGAAAGGGCACAGGTTAGACTGTAGCGTTTAGATGAGAAGAAGTACTGCAAAGGCCGACGGACATTGGAGAAAAAAATACGACAGCCGTGGTAAGTTGATCCCACTTAATCCTGAGAGCACGTCTATGAGGAACATCCACCAGGGATTTGTTTCTTTAGCATGCAGCACTTCGGAGACCTGAATCGCATCATTATCTACCTGCCTCTGCTCCGGTAATAAGTTGAAGCTGGCCTCCTGTGCATGGGGTTTCGGAAGTTCCAAAGGACCGTCTCCGTTGTGACAACTGATCTTGTAAAATAGCGCAACACCAGAGCAAAGACCCATGTGATGAGAAATCATTAGCAGCGACAAAAGTTCATGAGTTATACCTAGCTATAATAAATGGGTTGCTGCATATCATTGCCATGTTTGTAGCGGACAATTACTGCGAAGCAGTTGCACGGCATCTTTATGCCGAATTTAGCGCCGATCACGACTGATAACAGAATAGCATGGATATTCATGCATGCCACTCTCGTGTCAAGATCAGAGATCATCAGGGTCTGCTCATCCTCAAAACCTAAGTTAAATGCCTAATTCCTCTGTTCATAGCTTCAGATGATCTTTGTATGTGTTCAAGTTCTAGATATGACGTAATTACCTTTTACATAGTATTGTCATTTCATACGGCACATTACGCCAACTCCCGCAGACCAGCTGTCAGAGATGCCGCTTTACATCCGGCCTCGGCGCACTTACCAAATCAAGCCTGATTGCAATCAGGTCCCAGACTCAACATTTCTCCAATCATTTCACACGAAGCCTCGGATGTGCCCACATTCGGAAGCCAGGCTGCATCAGTGATAGCGGTATTATAAAAGGTCCCTTTCAGATAGGCAAGTGGTATAAAGTCCGATAGACATGACTGCCGGGGCTAATGGTGAAATACCCAGAAAAGGGAGGAGGTTTGGTTGGAGTGCAGGCATAGAGATGTGATAGAATATTCCGCACTTTGGATACACATTAGTAGTTGTGGACTTTGCAGCTGATTATACGGAAGTACGGCATCGAGGATATCTGAGGTTATGGACCTACGCTTTGAGGAATGGTCAATTTGGGCTGATGGGATAGATAGTAGAGCACATAGGACATACTATAGATCCAAAATCTATATAAGTCGAACAAAATGCCAAGAGAAAAAGAATATCCAGAAGCATCAGAAACAATCAAGCTCATCTCATCTCTTCAAGTCCAACAATTCCAACTCAACTTTCATCATGAAGTTCACTCTCTTCCTCGCTGCCGCCAGCCTCGCCCTCGCTGCTCCTGGCACCAAGCTCACTCCCCGTGACACCTCCCCCGTTGTCCCTCGCTCCGCCCGCCGAGCAAAGTACAGCTCTCACCCCAACCAGCGCCTCACATCTCTCTCTGAGGTTCGCACCAAGAACGACCAGTACTCTGGCAACTGGGCTGGTGCTGTCCAAATTGGCAGCGGATACAACAAAGTCCAGGGCACCATCACCGTCCCTGAGGTCAGCGGTGCCGACGGCGCTGCTGCCTCTGCTTGGGTCGGTATCGACGGCGATACCTGCCAGACTGCTATTCTTCAGACTGGCATCTCCTTCTATGCCGATGGATCTTTCGATGCTTGGTATGAGTGGATTCCCGACTATGCCTACAGCTTCAGCAACTTTGACGTCTCTGTCGGCGACCAGATCCGCATGACTGTTGATGCGTCCTCCAAGACCAAGGGTGTTGCTACCCTTGAGAACTTGAGCACCAACCAGAAGGTCACTCACAGCTTCACCAACACTCCTTCTACCCTCTGCGAGACCAACGCTGAGTGGATTGTTGAGGCTTTCCAGGAGGGCGGTAGCCAGGTTGACCTTGCCGACTTTGGCACTGTTACTTTCACCAACGCTGTTGTTTCTGGAACCAAAGGTACTTCTGGTCCTTCTGGTGCTCAGATCATTGATATCTCTCCTGACCAGGGCCAGACTGTCCAGGCTGTTGGTTCTATCACCAGCAACTCTGTTACTGTCAAGTATGTTGGTAACTAGAGAGCTGAGTGTGTTCTTAGCTTGATGTGTTGGTAGGAGATGGCTTGGATGAGTTGCAGGAGATCGGATCTGGAGAGTTTGGTACATATTATGGAAGTGTTGGAGATGGAGAGGTTGGATCGAGTTGGTACTTCAACGTATATATAAATTGAGCATTGTACATGTCTGAATTTTGAACTGGCGCTTCCCTATACGCTCAAACTCGAAGTGAGAACTCATGGATACCTCCGATGATAAGTTGAGTTATGGAAACCACTAGATATAGTGTTTGCTCTATCAATCTTAAAGTCATTGGAACAAACCGAAGCCAGATTATATGCAGTGCAACGAAGAAAACAATACATTCATTTCCTATCTAAGCTTTACTCGTAGTATAATGCTAATTCTCAGTGTATTCCTCATGGAGACTCAATACTCTGCTCCAGATACCTGCGATGAACCTCGGCTATACTTAACGTCCCAGGCGTCTGTCCTGGATCAGAGATGGATGTCAAGCTTGTCGAGACATCATCCTGACTGACCCAAGCAGTGTGTACAAGTGAATTGTGGGCGAAACCAAGCTCGTTTGCTTCATAATGTGCTAATACTTGTCAGTCTTGTGATCACGAGGAAGAACCAAATCATACCTTGCAAAGTTGGCTCATGCTGGCCATCAGTGTTGCTTGGGAACCATGCAAGAATGGCCTTAGCAACAGACGCAGCCGTAGCAGAAGCAAAGTCCTGCCATGTCTTGTTCTTATGACTATCGGCGTAGTCACAAATTCCCTTGATAACAATACAGGGGACCTCCTCTCCTATTCCAGCGCCTTCCATCTCAAATGCAATCAGGTTATATTTAGCGGCGATTTGGTCACGGTCCAAGCCACTCTTCATAACAGTATTGCCTGAACCTAGTCGACCGATGAAGATTTCAGGTGCGAAGTCTGCACCTTCAGGGAGATCCTCTGTGCGCTCTCTTGGGATCAATTTATCAGGCTCACATCCAACCTCAGCACATGAAGATCGAAAAGCTGTTCTGCAAAAGAGGTCGGGGTCTTCAGCACATGCACGGCAGAAGTCTCTGTGCTTGTGCGAATATTCGGGCGGATATATCGCGTCTTTATTTGCCCCAGGATAATGATATTCGGCTCGACGCATTTTCTCCTTTGCCTCTTGTTGTAATTCCTTCAGATGAATTGCAGCCGCTCTTTTCAGCCGTTTCTCCATGAACTCCGTATCCAGTACTGCCAACAGTGGTTGTATATCTGGATTAGGTGCCCTATTACCATCGTCAAATATGTTATCATATCCGACAATCTGCTTGCTCACTATCACGTCTCCTAGAAATGCATCCTTGTCGCCTATGCGTGGCAAGCCACCGCAGATGCCAACAAGGAGAACCAGTTGTAGACCAGTGTAGCTTGCTCCCAGGTTAACTGATGCGACAGCCGCACTACACGTGCCCATTCCGGATAGGATTGTCATGACGACATTGTGTTTTCCAATGCGTCCAGTGATGTAGAAATTCGTGTCTGAATCCACCCGGCCGTACGGATCACCCTCCTCGTCCCAAAATTCATCGAAGAGTAGTGACATTGCATCCGCCTCACGAGATAGAGCGCACATAATTCCCACCCGAAAACTTTTGCGGTCTTTTGGAGGCTGTGTTGGAGCCATTTTGCTTGTGGTGATAAGATATGACCTGACTTGACAGGACTGGAGCTGACAGCAAAAAAAGAGCTCATACGGAGCATATGAGGGGTTTAAGACTGATCCAGTTTCATCACGTGCACTGCTGAGACATCCATCTGCTTGTATCTCTATTATTGGAGTGAAAGAAGTTTATTTGCGCTGTGAAATGAGTTAACAGGCTTAAAATAGACTTGACCCATGACGGATACAAGGACAAGCCTGACCTGACTGGACAACCTAAGCGCCGTCCCGTATGCACGGCCCGTCCCGCCGTAGTCAGCGTCAGTCAACACCCAATATCATCATGATTGCACGTAAAAGAAAGCTTGGGCGCTTAAAAGCCTGTAGCGAAGATGAGGAGATACAACGGTACATGCACCCATGCTGAAATGATTCTTTCGAAGTCGAGTTGACACGGCTTAAAGCTCGGGTGTGATAGGTTAAAAGAGTGAAACTTGGTAGTCTGTGAAGCATAATACTGTAGTCGCAGCTGGTTCTTGTCAAGCCATGTAATACGCATAGAAACGCAAAATTAAACGATTAAGAAATATCACTCAAAGACTTCACATGTAGGTCCGGCTTACCAAAGATTTAATTGCAACTTCTTCTTATCTTAAACAGCTGATAATGAAAGATACCCTACAGCTAGGGACCCAGTCACAGTGGGTACTGATCTGGGGCTCTACTAACCATTTAGCCTACGACAAATCGCTCTTTGTGCCTCATCCAACGACATCTAGCCTTTAAGTATACATCTTGGCATTGTGATAGCCGGGATACCTATGTACACTCCGAGATGGTTTATACCTATCTCGTCGCTGTTCGTTACCCTTCCTGAACAAGGTTTATCTCAAATATCCCGCACTGTACCAAGATTTCTTGTGCTAACGAGTCATCCTCCTCCCTTAGCGCGAACGGAGAATAGCAGAATGATGCCTATCATCAAAAGGAAGAAACTTAACTATAGGCGAACTATATATCGTGAAACATGTTCGGTGATCGGGAAACAATCCCGATGGTCGATCTTTGAGATATAATGCTACATGTTCCCCAACAGATTATCTTTGCGATTGTGCTCTACAGTCGATAATCCCGCTCTTGTACACTTACACTTCGATCAAAATGGAGCATAAGATTAAGAACAAGCCTTCATCGGAACAAAGTGTCTCCAAGGACCTCGCAGACGGCGAGATCGTCAAGCCTGGCGGTGCACTCGTGGATAACGAGGAACTCACCATCGCTCCGCCAAACCATGTCCCTGATACAGCCGAAGGAAGAAAGGTACCTTGTTCGCAAGATCGACTTTAGACTCCTGCCTTATTTGTGGTGGGTGTATGTCCTTGCATATTTGGATCGTGGCGATATTGTAGGTCCACCGACCCTATCGCGGAATACAAGCAGCGATTAACTGTTATAGGCGAATGCAAATGCCGCTAGTATAAGTGAAAGTCTTAACATGAAGGATAACGGTATGCTTCTATCTCAACATCCAATTATTATAATTTCTGATATGAAGGTGCTACACTGCTCGCTTCTTGTGTACCTCTTTTTCGTCGGCTACTTCCTCTGTGAAGTCCCCTCCAACATGATTATGAACAAATGCCGCTCTTCATCTACCTCCTAACCATCATCTGGGTCTGTGTTTGCATCGTCATTGCCCTAGCACAAGCCACTAACTACAAAGGCTTCCTCACTGGACGGTGCTTTCTCGGCGGTATCGAGGGTGAAGTTCTTGATGGCGGCGCTGTGACATTTAGTTTTGTATTGAGAGGGGCCCTTCAACAAATGCCACTAGGCATGTAGCCAGAAAGAGGAACGAAGGTATTGGAGCTTGGCAGTTGAAATGGAAGTGAGGATGAGTGGGTGGACTGAAGCCCCTCTCTCTATCGAGAAGAGGTATCATCTTATTATTGACAAAGCTTCAAGGTTCGTGGTCTAAATTCTCTACCTTCTTGTACCAGCTTCTCAATAATCCACACCAAACGGTCAGATCATCGAATAACCACACAGCTAAATCGAGACGTTACGCAAAGTAAGCACTATGTACGGAGTATGTATGCTACCAATTGGCACGGATGGTTGTTATTGTAATTTATGACTAAAGGGCCTTTTGTAGATAAGACAATAAACGACATCATATCAGGCCCGGACGCAGCAATTAAGGGCCAAGCCAGCACTTAAGGGCCAAGCCAGCACTTAAGGGCCAAACCAGCAATTTAGCTAAACAACGAAAAGAAGGTAGATTCAGCGCGAATGTTTAAGCTTTAGGAACCAGTAAGGTTAAACCTTTAATTAGGCTAGTGCTGCGTGGTCTATTGATTTATTTCTTTCAGCTGCTGGGGGAGAGTCCTCTGTTTGCAGCCGGGGTACCCTGGCTTCTGGGAAAATATTGACTGACTGGACAGGCTAGGTATAGCATATCCCAGGGATTATATACGATGAAGAGCCAGCTATTGGCCGTTGTCCATGATGGGGTTGCCTGAAGGCCTCTCGATAAGCGCCCAGTACTGCCTGTTTCCCGTGGTCTACGATAAGTTTATTGGAAGGGCATCTCAAAAGCAACCCAGTTCCAACACACAGTATAATAGCATATTGAAACAACAGCCCGGTGGCAGATCTCACAAAAACAGACACAAACATTATATTTACAGCTTGCATTTTAATTTCGAGGTAGGTGAGACATTTAGCCATCAAGAGCAACAACACCAAGCCCCCCTCCATGCAGATGAGGCTCGTGGCTGCGAGCTTGAATCAGCAGTCAGAACTTAGCAAATCTCGCCAGACAACGGGCGTCATCGACTCATCTTTGAGCCCTTTTCTAGGGCCATAGCTCGGGCTAACCAAAGACAGGCGCATTCTTCACTCATCGGGTCAAAAGTCCACAACGACCTCAATTCTAGAACAGTCTTAAAATTTAGCCTCTCAAAATTGAGCGGTAGGTGCGTAGTAAGCGGAAGCTTGTAAGCACTAACGTTACAGCTGAAGGCCAGCTCATGATCGTATTGTAGCTTCTAGCCTGAATACTATTAGTCAATGCATCGTTAAGTAATGCGATTAGCTTGGGAACTTTGGTGCACATATTACTGCAAAGAGAATACGTATCATTGATTGCACATCTCTCAAGCATATAATGTTGCCATACCTTACCAAGGCTTGCTCAGTATCGGTTACCATCAAACACAGTACCTTCTAGCTACCATGAAGGTCACTTCTTTCCTCACCGCCCTAGTCGGGGCCCATTCAGTCGGCGCCTATGAGTATGTTTATCTTGTCAACTCCGTCAAAGGCAACGAAGTCTCTAGCGGAATGTCATACTACGGTGACAAAAATCCTCCAGGCAATATGGCTCGTCCTAGCGATTACACCGATGTCACTCATGGAACTTTCACATACTGGGAAGGGAAGACTGTGAAAGGTAAGCTGGAATATTCTAGATTTCCACCTGCTGTAGATTGTAGCTGACAGACTCAAGGCAAATTTCGCAGTGGGGTAACCTTTACCTCTCAAATTGCGGCTGGTGCAGTTAAGATGGATTTGAATGCTTGGGCAGGAACAGGAAGCAATGGGTATAAGAAGTTCAATTGCTATAAAAGCATTGGCAGAAACAAAGGAGCTAAAGTTTTCTATGAGGTTGATGGATGGAAGGTATACAATGTTTACAACTGCATCAATCAAAAGTAGAAGCTACAGTATTCATTCTGTATATTGGAGTTACAAATACGAAACTCTATATAGCTATATTTGTAAAGCTACCACTAGACTACCTCGATATAAGAACCCCATATTCTATCTCTCCAATACAGTGATCCTATACTGGCTTGGTCCTGTTGGTCATAAACAGGATGTACCGACTTCGGACCTTGCTCCATACTTCTTCTGGGTCAGAGAGCTGCAATAAATACTCCTCCTCCAACGATCTATAGGCTACACCAAGGCCACGGTGCAGTGGATGACCGTCCCTATCTGGATGACCGGCGCCGTGTATCAGCTGGCTCTATCTTGGATTTCAGATAAACTCCAGCGCAGGAGGTGGCATAGCTGCAGTCTTTACGAAATTACGGCTGTCGCATGCCTAACATCGGCCTCGGTTCATTCCGACATTGCCAAATATGTCATGATGTGTCTCCTCGTTGTTGGCGTACGGCCTCGGCTGTGTTATCGCGATTGCTGCGCCAGGGTACCTTAAGCTTCAATCCAAAGAGCCTATCACCGAGGTCGATTGAGAGCTAGAAGCTCTTCAACAGCAGGACCAGCAACGACAGGAGTCATGGTCATCGCAATGATGATTGTATGGGAGAGATTGCTAGCATCTAGTTACAGGGACCTAGCTGGGCGACTAGGTATTTCATGAAGTAATGAATTCAAATGTGGCTGTTCTTAACCGAGTAGTTATATGTAATTGAAAACCGTTATATTCAAGCTATCGACTCGCTATAACATGAGGAAAAAAGAAATGAGGCAAGTGAAGAAACTCCGCCCGGTAATAAAGCGTTTGAACCAATCAGCGTGCAACACGTCCAGCTGCAAATTTAGTGATTACATTTCTTCAGCCATGCGATTGAGGCTTAGATTCGCCAAGATTGCAACCCTCGCGCATAAACTTCTTTACTAGAGATCTGAATCTCTACTCTCGGATAGACGGCGTTCTTGCGCTTCATTCCTTTCTCATTCTTGGTGTTTCCTCGCTGCCACGATGGCCGATACCAACAAGCAGCCCCCGTCAACTGAGTGGAGCGAGCTATTTGCCCAAAATCCCTCCTATGAGCCGACCACGTACAAGGCACTCGACAACCTTGCGTCGCATGATGACCTCGCTTTTCTGCATGCCAAGTTCTGGAACGAGATCCGAGAATGGACCCGGAATGACATCACGCAAATATCCCGCATTGCCCACCCAGACCTGACGGGACCAGGGGGCATTTTCATCGGTGGCATGAACCATGCTCTAAACGAAGAGATCCTTGCGAAAAATGATATTCAGGCCATTATTGCTATTCACCCCAAAGACTCACTTGCATGGGATAAGAACAACGCCTCCTACGGGCTGCAACGGTTCTACGCTGACGAGAATGGCGTAATCAGCAGCGTCGTGAAGTATCCACTCATAATTCCACTCGAGGACAACGCCAACTCAAATCTCATGGGCCACTTCGATGAGACCAATGAGTTCATCAAGCAGCATAGTGGCGAGGGGAGGAATATCTTGATTCACTGTAAATCTGGGCGCTCGCGCTCCGTCGCAGTGCTGATCGCGTATATGCAAGAAAAGTTCTGCTGTGAGAAAGGTCTGGCGTCTCTGAAGGATAAGGCTTCGGCGAAAGAGCAGATGCGCATGCACCGCGAAGAGATCACAGAGGTGATACGCGCGCAACGTCTCCCAGTCATTGTCATAATGGAACGGTTTGATGAACTGTTGGCGCGGTACGACCTCGAACTGATCAATGATCTGAAGTATAAGTCTAACGGACTTCATACTTCTGAGGTTATGGAATCTAAGACTCCTAAGCCACGCAAACACCCTGAGCTTGTAGCAACGAAGGACAGTAAGCTCGTGCAAACAAAGGGTGGCGCGGCAGTGCTCAAGCTATGCGTTGCTGCAGCATTCTTCAAGAGCGGCCAGAAGCCTACGGAAGCCGTGGTACACCAATTCTTCGAAGTCAATGAGGCCTATTTCTATGAGCTAGAAGCGCTAGAGTACAAGGGAAGGTCATATGTTGGCTGTCAACATGCATGTATCGGCCTCGTGGAGTTTTGCTTCAGGTATGCTAAGGATGAGTATGGTCTCACGCTGCCAGAGAATATAGAGGAGCATGTTAGAAAGGTTATAGCACAATAGAATAAAGAGAATATAGTTTCCATCTACACTCTCTAGCCTAGCGGGTAGTCTAGGTGATTTTAAACTTTTATAGTCAGCACATGACTACAACAAAGAGACCGCCGTCAAATATCGGAGGTTGATGTCATACCGTTTTCATCATCTGCCCCAAAAGGAATAAAATTACAAGATGGAAATAGTTCCATAACGCAGTTTATACATATCAGCTTCACGGCTAGAGTACTGGCAAAATGGAAGAAGTCCAATCACGGGGAAATAGCCCGACTCACATATATGAACTTGACACTGGCCAAGTGGACGCACTTAAGGCAACTACAAATGCGCAGATCTGCGGCTACTTTTCTGTCAATTCAAGTAAGCACCTGCGAACAAGTCCGGGACACAACATCAGACCGGCTAACTGCTGCCATTATCAATGGAAAGTCTACACAGCAGCGTGCGCTTCACCATCCACCTGCAACACCCCCAGCGGTGGCAAGTCATGGGGCTGTTGCCATGAGACAAGCTGTTATATCCCCGCTACATGTGAGGACGCTTCAGCTCCTGATTGTGGGGGCACTGCTGCCTCACTCTGTCCCTACTCTCCAATCATGAAATGGTAGGGTTGCTCGCTGAATGTTAATATTCGAGATTAACGACTACTATCTAGCACATATGGAGCCTCGTCGCGATGTGTCTACTTTATTTACCAAACAGCTTCCGACGACAACGCTAAACTTACGTCCTGGGGTTGCGATAAAACCCCGACAACATACATCATCGGACCGCTGCAAGTTGAGCAAACAGCATCAGCAACGGCCTCGACGAATGATAAGACAGACTCAGGCTCTGGTCTTTCCAAAGACGCCACGATCACTATTGCCGTCGTTCTCCCAGTTATAGGGCTGGCGATTCTTGTAGCTGCAACCATATTGTTCCTCCGGCGGCGGAAGAAGAGAGCGAGCAACGTGATCACTGCACCCAGTCAAGGTACAAGACCTGAGATGGGGCAGACTACGGGATGTGCGGCTGCCCCTGCACCGCCACCCTATGAGATGGATGACAATGCCTTGCGGCCTGAACTAGATAGCCGTGAAGTTCGTTATGGGGCTAATTGATGAGCAAAACTGTATTCCATGGTGCAGAGGAAAACAACAGACACTGTAACGGCTAAGCCCAAATGGGCAGGTGAATGGAGACAACAGATACGAAATTGAGACGGCCGATCTTGGTGTCTGCACTTATGCCGAATATAACAAAGCTGCAGTAGTTGAAAAACCTCTGGCTATTACCTTACTGTCAGTACGTATACGTTCAAGGAGATGTAATAAAACTTAGGACATCCATCCAGGCACAAAGAACTTGGCATAATTTAGTATAAATTTAGAGGATCTTAGACTCAGTATTTTTAGTAGTTGATCAAAAGTCAGAAGACTTCTTGCACTCCAGGGCACGTTTTCATCAACTACATCTTAGCCAAGCTTGGCTGTGCATCAATCATGTCCTTCAAGAAGTTCTCATCACTCTTTAGCCTCGCTTCCGTCTCTTCAAAGAGTCTCGGAATTCCGGTCTCGGAATACGGTAGGTTCTCCAAGACCATGCGACTGATTCCTTTGGCAGCCAGAAAGACCTGCGGCATTCCGTGGCCGGTAAAACCGCCCATTATAAACATGTTTTTCCGTCCAGGCACATGGCCGATGCGGGGAACTTCGTCTGCCGAGTACCCCATGACTGCACGTAGAATATGGTTAGCATGCGATTAAAGCGATTGAGATGAACAATGACACTAACTTCCAGTCCAGACTTGATCTGTACGTGCACCGCTATTTTCCCAGCCACGAAAGTGTCGCTGCATGTACCCTTGAAAGTAGTCCTTCGCTCTTTCGATGACCTTTGAGTCGTCGACACTACCGTACCAGTCCTCAGTATGTCTAAAATAAGCCGATCTGGCGCCCCCAACAATGATGCTGCCGTCCGGTCGGGGGATAAGATAGTCAAAGTCCGTAGGGTTAAATCGAATAACATAAGAGTCTGCCAAAAGTGGCGCGTTTGGAGCAACGATGCGGCTGCAGATGGCGCGGTAGGGGATGATCTTTTCGTGATACTCTGGAAGAAGCGCGGCGGTGTAGGCATTTGTCGCCACAATGACCTTTCGAGCTTTGATGATACCGCGACTAGTAGTGACGCTCCAGCTCCCGTCTGTGTTTGGAGAAGCAGGAATAGATGTCACGGGAGTGTTGGTTTGTAGGTTCAGGTTTTGGTGCTTCAGAGTTTCGGCGAACATGTGATGGACCAGCTTGTAGGGCCAGAGATGACCGGTGGTGTACTTGAAGGCTCCTTTTGCGCCTCTAAAGCCCGAGACCTGGCTCTCATGTTAGATTTTGGTATGTGAAGCAGGGAAGAAAAGATGCTCACTGTTTCAGCATACTTGCCATCGACATAAAATGCTTTCTTTGTGGCGCTTACGCCAGCGTTAACGAGCTTATCATATCCACCCTTAAGCAAGGCGTTGTGCTGTTCCGATAGCTGCACGTCGACGGCCTGAGTGATCATCAAATCGCAGTCTACATTATTATCAAGGATATAACTTTTGACAGCTTCGAAGTTGGGCGAGCTCGAACTCGGCAATCTCTGCTCCGGCGTCGATACCGTGCTTTGAAGCCATGTTTGAGCACAAGTTGTAGACATCAGGCTTAATATGCCCTCCTATATAAAATTAGCGTTGGGAATCGGTGTCACCAAGGACCGAAACGAACCGTTTCGCCCTGTCGCGCCGGAGCATAGTTGCCGGGCTTCCAGGACAACGATTGACTTGCCCTTTGACTCAGGCTGCGATATCATATGCGTCACGAGCGAAGCGCCAGAGAATCCGGCGCCGATGATAAGGATGTCGCATTTTGAGGGTAATTCTGCCGTTGATTGGTGATTGTCAAGGGGTCCCGGAGAAGAGCGCCAGAAGGAGGTCATCCCGTTAGGAGGGGGGAATGGTTTTGACGACATATTTAGATTTGTTCAAGTTCATAAAGAGAGATCTTGAAATTCAACTCAACAGTCTTTTTCAAGCGTGAGGATGTGAACAGTTCAATGCAAGGTCGGTAAACACTTGGACCGGCTTCCGTTGTCTACACGCTACGGGACGAAGAGCCGATGTGGAGCTTATCTTCGCGTATCAGCGGTTCTACTTCTGAAGCCCGCTTATTTGGCGTATCTATTTCCTACAGAGCAGTTACTACTGTACTGCTCTGGAGCCTATCCTGCATCATGCCTAACTCAAGATTCTCTGCCCTCGCATGACGCGTTAGGGAGCAACAATTCGAAGAAGCTGAGTATACTAAAGGCTTTTGAGGAACTTCAGTTTAGCAGGTTCCAGATCACTGAGCTCGCGAATATTATGAGATAGCCTCACTCGGGTACCGGCATCTTGTCAACATATCAATGAATTTTCGGACGACTCGGAACGACTATGCGATGCGCATGGAGTGTCGGCGCAAATCATCAAGATCTTGCACACGCCCAGCACAATAAAATGTCTCACAGACCCCATGTCCATTGCCATTTTCCCCCTGCGCGCTCAACCATCAATTCTATCCTTGCCCACTGCACAGCTATTGTCGAGATGAGCATGAATGATCCCACAAGAACGGCCATGTATAAATAGGAACCTGGGGAGGTGCTTTCGGTCACCAGGAGACCCGCCAGTGGCGTTCCCATCAGCCCCGCTGCGCCCTGGAACATGTACATAATGCCAGTGATATGAGGCATTTCGGAGATACCAAACAGCTCTACTAACGCAGGCGAGAAGAGCCCAATGTACGCACTGGCAAATAAGCCATACATGACAGTAAAGGCGATGAAGAGTGCCCTGCCGGCCTCTATATCCGACGACCCCAGAACTGTACTCGACACCCAGAGTCCAGCGGTAGATGTACAGCTAAGAAGCGTCGTCAGAAAGAACGAGTCTAGACGCCCGATTCTATCGGCGATAAACCCGACCCCGACCTTTCCAATAGAATTACACGCATTGCTAAGAGCTGTGAAGTTGGCTCCGTCTGTCTCGTTGTAGCCAAGCGTTTTGGAGAAGGCTGCGATGTAAAATATCGGAGTATAATACGCCGCACTTTGGAAGAAGGCGTTGATACTTTGCGCGAGAAATTTGCGAGTCGATATAAGATGTCGCGGGGGCAGGGGAACTCTAAAAAGTCCAGTAGCCCAACCAGGTCGTGTATCGGCAGTCTGTAATGAAGCAGCCATCTGTGGCTCCCAGGATAAAGTGCAGCCTGACACACAAATGAGAACTGTACATATACAGCCTGTAATTCGTAGAGTATTCTGATAGCCCAGCTCTCCAATGCAAGCTGTGAGGGCTGGAGACCATACAAGACCCCCAACACCGGTCCCAGAGGAGATTATTCCCATGCACAATGCCCTGTGGCGGCCAAACCAGCTCGGTGGAACAACCATGGATGGCATAAAGGACAGACATGTTGCAATCCCGATCAAAAGCCCCTGTGTCAACTGCATATGCCACAAGCTAGTTCCAAAACTGGCAAGTACGCTGGCTATACCGTACAGTAGACCCCCGCTGCATACAACAACCGACGGTTGAAAGTACTTGGTCCACGAAACAACGTACGGCGCCCCAAGTTTCATAAGAGACGCGGCAATGCTCCCTATCAATGTGATCTCAGCAGATGAGGCCCCACTGAAAGGGTTCCCAGGCTGTCTCGATAGGTCTTGGTATAGAGATTGAAAAATCCCGAAGCAAAATAAAAGACCGCATCCCGAAAAGTTCAACATGAACGCGGCTATAACTATCGAACATTGGCGCCTGCGGATGGTAAGTCGTCTACTACACGAGTCGAGGTAGCGATGAAGTACGTACCATTTTGATGGCTTATGATGTCTTGGGCTAGTACCTTGTCCCTCTTTTACCCCAGACATGGCTCCTGGTATATTGGTAAAGGGCAGTTGATTTTCGTATCAGGTTTGACACGGCTTAGCAGAGCAAGGGAAAATGGTGAACAAAAGGTCTCTCTTAATTTCATATAAAGACCAGATTAAACGGGCAAAGGTTGTAAAAACAAGTTTTGATGCATTTTGAAGTGCAAGTCTATCTGCAGACAGGCTGCTGTGTTTTTATCTTGTTTTTGTTTTCCTTGGCAAAGTGTCTATCCAGACTATGGCAGCTAGCGCTAGGCAATGCATTGGAAATTATTTGCGATCTTATCGGTTGCATTAAAGTGGGCCGCGAGGCCATAAGTGGGTCAAAAGCGTGCTGGCGGACCCAAGTGTCAAGAATAGACCTTTATGGATATAGTCTTCAATAGTCAAGGCCAAGTGAACATCTTGATGCGTATTTGATATGCACCGGTCTTGTTATACGATAGTTCTTCTGCGTTACTTTTCGAATGTGAAAACAGAAGGCGTTAAACTTGATGGCTGATGGGCTAGAGTATATGGAAGTGCTGGATAAATGTGCCTAACGTGGGTAGCTTACTCTGGAAACTCGGAGTTCCCCGTGAATCGAGTTAACTTTATGCTTATAACCATAGAGTAGCGTACCTGTTTACTATACCTACTTGCTATGTGCATAACATGATTAACGCGTCTCGGTATATTCAACCGGCAATTTTCTTCGTAATTAAACATCCGTTTAGCATCACAAACTACAGGCCTTTTCCTCCATTTCATAAGTCGCTTGAATGCACAAACAAACGATAGACGATGGATGACTGCCGACTGACCTCCATCGTGCTACACAAAAATGAGGATGCAGCCTTCGCAGCCCAAAGCGCACAGAGGCTGCTGGACGTGTAAAAGTGCGCAAAACAACTCAGGCGTGTATACAGCCAGACTAATATAAGTACCAGGTCGCAAGATTGGTTGCGATAGAAGCCTCCCTCGTTGCGAAAACTGTCTTCGAACTAGCAGAGCCTGCCAGGGCTACGGGCCTCGCCTGGTATGGCGGCCTGAGTCTACCGTCGAGCCTCGGCATATTCGCTCTCAATTGCCCCCCTTCCCTGCGAGCTCATCTCAGGTGCGACAGGGACATGAAATGAGATTCTTGAAATATGACTCGAAAGACATGGATCTCGCAGCAGGTCGCCTCAATTGGCATGAGGCACTGATGGGAGCCCTAGCGGCGCCAAGGTGCACTCCCATCTCACACCGGCCTTCTACTGACCAGGAGAGTGTTGTCTTCAGTTACTGTCCGTACTAGACTTCTCGGTAACACACTCAAGGTGTATTGAGCTGACGGAATTCTCAGACATTCGCGTAATAGCCCCAATGTGCTCGACTACTCAATCCGACAATGGGCTATGGCAGGGACTACCAGCAGTCGCCCTCTCCATGAATGATGCTTCTACCGAGGCACTTTTCTACTCCATGCTTGCGATTTCAGGGCATCATCGCTGGGGCCCCGGCGCCGCGGATCCCTTCAAGGCAAAAGCAGTACAAGCACTCACCCGCTCACTCATCCACACAAATAGCCATTCTAAAGAGAGTACACCATCGCAATTAGCAGCAGTCATGATGCTGTGCATGCATAGTGTAGGTACCTTAATCGTAACTCTATGGGGTGTCTTGGACGCAGCTTACAGGACATCATCAGGTTTTCGACGCTGATGAGGGTAACTTTTATATTCACTTGGAAGGAGCCAGACGTGTCTTACAGAATCTAAGGCTAGACTGCAGGCAAGACAAGATTACTGCTTTCCTCACCGTATGGCTCATGTACTATGACGTACTCAGCGGTTTTGTCCGCCCACTACGGCAGGCCCAGGATGTATATGATGATGTCTCATATGATCGAATCCTTCCGCGGGATGACTCATCAATTGTTTGTAGCATTAATTCGCTCAGGTGTTGTCTCTTGCTAAGTCTTGAAACAGGTTCTAGGGCTTTTGGGCTGCTCGCCTGACGTCTTCAATGCTATCCGCCGTATTAATATCCTTCGCGCGAACATCTTCCAGCAAACCGACGTACCATTACCTGCTGATACGATCGAACAACGGTCCGCATTAGAAGCAATACTTTTATCTGCTGAGCAGCACCTCAGTCGCGATGAGTCGACTTGCTTAGTTCACCAAAACAGTACGGAAGCTCTGGCCAAGGCGGAACTGTATCGGTTGGCCGCTCTACTTTACTTGCAACGTGTAGTGCCGGTAGATGGAGATGAAGATCGTAGAGCAGTATACGTGGAGCAGGCACTTTCCATCATGTCAGGACTCACTGTGGTATCGAGCCCCTGGCCCTGTTTCATTGTGGCTTGCGAAGTAACTTTGGAAGAGCAGCGGTTGCAAATCCTTGAGGTTCTTCATAAGATGGATACGGTGCGAAAGATTGGAAATATGCATGTGACGCGTACCATCGTTGAGACTATTTGGAAGCAACAGGACCTTCGAGCTGGGGATGAACAAATTGGTTGGTGGTCATGCCCGAATTTAGATCTGTCAGTTCCTTGGTTTGCATGATGTGTCTAAGAGAGCAAGATAGTGTATGTCAGTCTATTGGCTTTTCGATCTGATTACTCCTTAAATACTTTAGAATGTGTAGGAAGTTTTCACATTAAGGCGTCCATCAGACTACTAAATCGGCATTTCTTTGCGTTTATCCTAGATAGGCTCAGAACTGCTCAGAGGTCTATAGATAGCCATCATTCTGAGAATAGTGATCCAGTGAGATATTTCAGTCCTGTGTCGCAAGCAACTGTAACAACCTTTTTTCCTGGACCAAGTTCCTTGGCGAGGTGAATCGCAGCCGCAACATTTAAGCCAGATGATGTCCCAACGAAAAGTCCTTCACGTTTCGCAAGTCTTCTGCACATTTCTCGTCCTTCTTCTTCCTTTATGGTCTGCGTACCATCGTATAATGCTTTATCAACGTGTTGGGAGATGAAACCCGGTGAGATACCGTCCACGCCATGGGCGCCTTTCTGTTCTTTCGCCAACAGGGCCGAACCCTCAGGCTCCACGAGAACGACTCGAATATCTGGCATGACCGGTTTCAGGACACTGGAAACGCCCATAACCATACCACCCGTGCCAAACGATCCGCAGAATCCATCAAATCCATCCGGAAATTGGGCGATCAGCTCGTAGCCGATCTCTCTATACCCGACAAGCGCGTCGCCGTTGCTGAACTGGTCCGTGTAGAAACAGTCATCTCCTTTGCTGAGATCCACGGCTTTGCTTTTCATAGCCGTCATCAGGTCCGCAGTGGCTTTGCCGGTTGGGCTGTGAGTTATATCAACCTGGGCTCCAAACGCCGCCATGGTAAGCAGCTTCTCGTTGGCATAGGCATTAGAAGAGAGTGCCACAAATGGGTAACCTTTGACAGCACAAACGAATGCCAGTGACGAGCCTGTACTGCCGCCTGTAGCTTCAACAACCGTCATGTGAGGCGCCAATCGTCCGGAGCGTTCAGCTTCCTCGATCATCGATTTCGCCATACGATCTTTGTAAGAGCCTGTGGCACTGAAATACTCAAGCTTTACATACACATCTGCGCAACCCTTCGGGACAACATGCTGAAGTTTCACCACAGGAGTATTCCCCAATACGTCGAGTATGGAGGCGGCAGGAGGTGGGGGAGCCATGAGTAGAGGTCGGTCGCAGTCGAGTTGACCAAGAGTTTTGCAGTGATGTACAAGAATAGAAGGGAAAAAGGAGATGTTGACAGGCGACGAAAATTAGACAGAGCCCAGCAAGTTGTGATATGATCTAAGTTCTCTCAGCCGGAATAAGCTCTCAGTTGTGATATGATCTTTCACAACGCAGGGGCTAAAGGCTTCAAATAAGACAATTCTTTACAATAAACAAACGTTCCAGGGCCTTGAGGTATTTTACTTCTTCTTAGTCCCGATGAAACCCACACAGTGTAGTTAATCTATTATGAGAATGAATTAATAAAACGAAAGAAAATAGACGATTTAATTTGCTGATGATAATTTGTACGAATCATTGTCAGTTTATGGGGAAGCAACTCAAAATGTTGGCAATATTTTGCGAGACTTGTTCTCGTTTGACCGCTAGCTCTGAGGCTAGACTGGAATTTACTTACCTATCTAGGCTAGAGTGGCTGGAGTTGGCACTGATTGACAATCACGGGGGAGAAGGCGCTAGGTAAGGTAGCTCGCTGCTTCCGACCGTTCAGCCCCTCACCGTGATCTCCAACTACCAAGGAACTCATTTTCAAGTCCGCGGGCCGCGCGTTCATTTCACGTCCTCTTCGGAACTCATCTCGTATTGCAGGAGGTGACTGTGCTACTGTCATCGATCGCAGAATGTTACCTACAGAAAGCTGAGTGCGGTCAAAGATAACAAGGGCTTTCGAAGATAAGCAAAGACTACCTACGTCATAGGTCTTCTGGCCGACACCACTTGCAGTTTTACGGGTGACTCTTCCGTTTTGAACTCTGCGCCTACAAAACCAGACTATCAGGCATCGCAGAAAGATCTGTGACCAGAGCTGTGACCTCCTGTGCAGGGCACGCCGAATAAGAGTTAAATATACATACTGCGCCCCATACCTACTATATAATTCATCAAGCCGCACAATTACAATCGCTTATCCGAGTACCTATTTCGGAAGATCTGCCGCCCATCGGTTGCACAAAGTCTAACTACAGAAAGTGAACTTCAGAATGGTTTCACTCGAGTATGTCTCAAAGCTGCTCCCGTCGAAAGGCCTACGCAAGCTAGGCCCCAACCGGACGAATGTTAGCATACAATGGAAGCTTCAGACGTCGATGCCCTTGATTCTCGAAAGCAGCGCGCTTTCCACTGGTACACCACTCATAGGGGAGGCCATACTCGACGCGAGAAAAGATTTAGACGTCAAGAGCTTTTCTGTGACATTGCGTCTCCATCACCACTACAAGAAACCTCTTCGTACCAACTGCCCTGACTGCGCTCACCATTATGTCCAGCTCCAAAAGTGGACTTTCATCGATAGAAGAATTATGCCAGCCAACGGAAAATACCCTTTCATATTCACCACGCGGCTTGACAACGACACGCCTCCCTCGCTTACGACACCTCTTTTGGACCTCACGTACGAATTATCCGCCGAACTCATTCTCGCCACTGGAGAACCAATTACCTGGAACCAGAATATCGAAGTCAAGCGTTCACTGTACAGACCCCAAGTTCTTCGTGAGAGTTCTATGAGAATTTCAGGAACCCCGTTGAACGCACGTTTGTCGTCAGAGCAAATTATCAGACTGGACAAGAAAGTCAAGGTAGATTTCTCTCTCTCTAAACCCAGGCACGGAAAAGGTGAGATATACGCATGGGAAGCAATCGGAGTAGAGTGGAGGCTTGAAGAGCACGTCGAGGCTCCACGGGGTATCTGTGCCCGGCACGCGGAGCAAGAAGAGAGCGAGCCCACCATTCGTAGGCATAGCGTCTCTCATATCATAGCAAAGGGACGACCTCACAACGAATGGAGGGCGTCCCAGAGTGACCAGGAGACGACTTCGACACTGAGTTTCGAGTATGGACCGATTGCGACGATGGTTGCAAAGCGCAATAAGTCATGCGTGTGCGAAGAGGCCTCGAACACCGCCCTGAAGATTTCGCACGACTTTGTCTTGGAGGTTTCGTTGTCAGCAGTGACGATGCCATCTGATAAGGCTGATAATACTGCAGCATCCAACAGTTCTAGGAAGATAAGAATTCGTCGACCAGTCATCCTCACAGAGCGCCAAGATGATGCTTTCGATGATACTTTTGAGAACCTGGGCGAAACGTTGCCGGTATATACGAGGACCGAATCTGATTTACCGGCCTACGTCGTATGAATGGATTCAACAAGAGAACAGCTTTATGATAACCATGATTCGGAATTAATGTATATGTTTGTGAAAGGCGAAGTCGGCCTTGGACCCTTGACTGCAATCTAATCATACATCGATGTATCTGCTTCAAAATATATACCATTGAGTTGGGCACTCCCTTCACTATAGCATTTATCATTATAACAATCGGTCCCATATGAGTTATTGTCTCAGCCGAATGTTACATTGTCGAACGACAGATATTAATTTACACGCTGTGGTCAGTAAGCGCGTCATCTGTATAGTGTATGTATCTCCAAAAGCCTAAGAAATACAGCTTCCCAGCCCGCCGTTCATCAGCACATCTTAGAAAGCTCCCGTTACGTCGCCACTGACTCTTATATTGATCCCTTCATGCGCCCTCCATTATACATGCCCAAAACATGCGCCTTCTCGGCCCGGGAACCATGTGCCGAACATTTCTTGTCCTCGTGGCTCCTTTGGCTTGTTACCTGAGCCACACCACCCGGACCCTACTAATTGGGCTAGATCAAAGTCTAGACTAGCTAAAACCCAAACAGAAAAGCGGGTCATGATCGCAAAAAATTGCCTTCATTCTGGTGTTACCTAACAAATTGCGTTTATATTGAAGGGCTTGCCCGTGCCGTAGCTCAAGCTACGGCAGCTGGGCTGTCCACTCAATATAATAGGTAGTTGCTGTCCGAAATTTCCAAAATGAGAGACCCCAAATACCTTGTTTGATGCAGATAACGTCTTCAAAATGGCTGCTACCAATTCAGCGACGGAACGTCCAAGTGATCAACTGCAATACACGAAATGGTAAGCTACTCGTTTCCGCAGCCAACCTTGTTGCTAATGAATAGCAGGAGATATGCATCAATTGTCTTTGCCTCGTTTATGATTAACTTCACGGCATGCGGCCTCCTTTTCAGTTTCGGCGTGTATCAAGAACATTACGAAGCTATGATTCCTACGGCAGGGACTCCCTTTACTGGCGCCTCAGCTGCCACTATTGACCTCATCGGGACCCTGTCAGCCGCACTGATGACCATAGTAGCTCCATTTGTCATGGCATGGACAAAATACTATGGCCCTCGACCTGTGGTATGCCTCGGTGGAATACTGTTCAGTGTAGCCTCAGTTCTCGCAAGCTTTGGTAGAGCTCTCTGGCACTTCCAGCTTGCACAAGGACTATTGCTGGGGTTCGCCACCGGGTTTTCCTTTGTGCCTTCTATGACAGTTGCCCCTACTTGGTTCGACAGACAGAGAGGCCTGGCCATGGGTATTATATCGGCTGGCACGGGTATAGGCGGTTTAGTTTGGACGCCTGCAATTTCGGCCTGTATTGGTAGCTTGGGTTTCCGAAACACGTTACGGTTAACTGGATGTCTGGCTACAGTACTTATCTGCATCTCCGGTTTTATTCTCGAATGGGAAACGTCAATGGCGAAACATCTCTCAGCACAAAACTCAGCTCTTTCTCCCATCACTGCCCTATTCAAAATTTCCGTTCCTACCAAGCAGACGATCCGGCAAAGAGCATTTCTCACACAAGCTGCCAGTACGCTATTTCAGAGTGCTGCTTATTACATCCCGGTGTTTTTTACTGTCACTTATGCCAAGACGCTGGGATATACTGAAGAAGAAGGCGCAAATCTAACCGCGGTCAGTAACGCTTGTAACGCCACTGGCAAGATTGCTGTTGGTTTCATCGCAGATAGGTTGGGCAGGCTCAATTCGTTCTTTTTGACCACGTTGCTCACCGCCTTTGTTTGCGTGGGACTCTGGATTCCAAGCACATTAATCGGCGACAGCAACGAAACAGCCGCCCGTGGTCTTTTTGTCAGTTTCACTGTCTTATACGGACTCCTGGCCAGCGCATTTATCAGTTTATTTCCAGCAGCACTTATCGAGTTATTTGGAGTTCAAGAGCTGCCACGCATTGCAGGTGTCATGTATATGTTGCAAGGACTGGCCACGCTTATAGGTACACCTGTTGCGGGTGCGCTCGTCCGAGGTGAAGGGTTGTCTAGAAGCTCCAGGGACTACACTCCCATGTCAGCGTGGGCTGCAGCACTGATGGCTTCGGCTGCGATCGCAGTCGCTGGAGTGAGACTCGAAGCAATGAAACGATCGGGCAACGGACCGTCGAAACGAAAGTGGAATCTGTGATTTTCTGATTATGGACAAGGTGTTTGGGCATTTTGGCAGTTCTCAGGTTGTTTTAATAGTCATTCTTGTGAGATACGCGGCTTCGGATATCGGCATCTTATCGCACCCATTGTGAGTCATTTGCCATAGCCGTCTTACCCGTGACCCTTCACAATGGACTCTAGGCTTTTCTCATCTACAAAAGCCACTAGGCAATCATCGATTACTAACTTTACGAAGTAGCATAATACTTATCCTCCGACACCCAATTGAAAGGAAGCCATGTCAGACGAACCTTGCCCAACGATTATTCTGATCGGCCCTGAAGGCGCTGGGAAAACAACCATTGGAAAAGTCCTTTCAGAGAAACTCGACGCAGAACTATTCAGCCTCGATCGACACCGCAAAGAGCTCTACGCACCCTTCAATTACGATGATACCCGTGCAAACAAGCTATACGAACAAGAGGGCGTGCAGGCTCTGTTGAAGTACTGGAAGTACTTTGAATACAGAGCTGTCGTGGACATCTTGCAAAATGCTCTGAAGCCCGAGGATAGGTTTTACGGCAAGATACTCGACTTTGGGGCGGGCCACTCCATCTTTGAGAACAAGGAGGAACTCGATCGGGTTGGGGAGCTTATTTCCCCTTACAGAGGGGTCTTCCTTATTCTTCCGTGCGAAGACGTGGATGAGGCGCTGAGCATCATGGAGGAACGGAGAGGCCATGAGTTAAGCTACAACCGACACTTCCTGGATCATCCAAGCAACAAGACACTGGCAAAACATATTATTTACACGAAGGATACCAGTCCGGACCGGAGTGCTGATGAGATATTGGAATATATGGGTTGACCACCTGGATGGGGCCTCAGGATGTGATCGTTTGGTCGGGCCCGCCAACTATTGTGACCGTGTGAAGTTTGTCACTCTTCGCAGGAAACAACAGATTCTTTAAATATTCACATGCAAATTATCTCTTTAGTGAGCTTCTGCCTACTTAGTGAGATGGTCCGACCACTATAGTCAGATTGACCATGACCCGAATTGGTAGGTGTGAATGACATTAGGCCAGGCGTTGCAAGCTTAAAATATGACAACATTCCTCAATTTGCTTTCAATTAACTTTTTACTTATTTAAAAAAAAACCCGAAAATGTCCTTAGACGTGTTGGGCAAGCCGATAGACGACGTCATTGTCGTTGATCAGCCATGTCTCACCAATGCGATCCTGGCCCGAGATGTCGACACCGTAGAGTCGATGCTGTCCTCGGGCGTCGATCCAAATGCCCGAAGAGTCGGAAAAGAAATATCAGTCTGGCGCTCAGTAGATGGACGGCACATGAAGCCGGAGAGACAAGATCCCAATTCATATCATGAGCTGCATCCTCTTGATCTTGCAATGACAAGCCGCTCAGCTTGCCGTCCTATTGTCGAGCTATTACTCATTCACGGCGCCGATCCGAATTCTCGCTATCCACGCACTACAATTGCTCATCGAGTTTTGGAAAGAAGAGGTTCAGACCCCAACATGACATATAGCAAGCGGAACATGTACCTCGACTTGATTCTTCGGCACCCACTACTCGATGTCAATCTTCAAGATGGGGACGGCAGCACATTGATTCAAACTGCCTTAGAAGTAGGGGATGCGGAAGCTGCACAAATATTGATCGACAGAGGCGCCGACCTCCGTTGCACGGACGATTCCCGTAGAAACATCTTACATCTTCTCTCCGCGGATGATTGTGGGATCGAGCTCGTTCAGCGTGTCCTCGCTTCGGCACCAGATCTCCAATATCAGTTTGATAAGGATGGTAGAGCCCCACTTCGCTATGCCATAGATTGCCAGAAGCCAGGAAACCCAAGAGATGAAGTCAAGCTTTTAATTTCCGCGGGTCTCGATGTTACGGTCCAAGATGCCAATGGCGATACACCACTTCACATTCTCTTCAGAAGACCATTTCTTCTGGTTGCGGACTACTACGGTGATTCAGTCTGGCAGGGCTTCATCAAGCACACAATTGACTTACTGCTCTCGCGAGGAGCAGACATCAACGCGCGGAACAAAACCGGAGAAACGCCTGTATTCGGCTACTTCCGTGCGGGCAGCTTCAAGGTTGATCTTGACTGGGCGAAGCTGGACGAGAATAGACATAATCTGTCTAAGAAATGGGGCGGCGATAGATGGAAGGTTAACAAGGAACTTGAGGAGCAGATTGCGGAGGAGACGGAGCCCAAGATTTGGGCGCTCTTTGATGAGATGGGAGTGGATTGGTCGGTTGTTGATGCCAAGGGTCAGTCTCTGCTTCATGTTGTTGCTGGCCAAGAACGAGTATTTAGAAGGGTAGCGAGGTTTCAATTCTTGGTGGGTAAAGGATTGGATCCTACGGCAGAAGATATACAAGGTCAAACCGCGCTAGATGTAGCGCATAGAAAGGCAGACGACATCTTGGCATTGTATAAGGCTGGGTAGATCATTGACTGTTAGAACCTCTGACACTTGAACGATGCTCAGCTTATTTGTACTTCAAAGGTCTTATCTGTGCGATTAAATTCTTGGCAAGGCCTGGAGGTATTTGTAGACTATTGCCAATGAACAGAACATATCAAGACCTTACATCCATGTTGATGTCATGATCACTGACTACCCTGTTTAGCAAAGAAGGACTAGTTCTTTCGTCTTGTCTGCCAAGCTTTATTGATCGGCCCTATTTCATGCAGCATGAGGTGCTAAGTCCAGAATAGTCATATATACGAACAGACTCAGCGAATACGTTATAGACAACCATGAGACCCGTCCAGCAAGGCCAACAGTTCAAGTATGCGTCGACATCCCCTGCACCAGACATATGAGGCTGAAGTCAATGCCAATGTCCGTGTCTCGCCTAAAACGCCGTGCCATGGCAGTGGTTAAACTCCGACTACTTTAGCTGACACAATAGTGGGGACTTACAAAGCCATTACATACCGTCAGGAACTCAACAAAACGTGGAACGTCGACCAATTATCTTCAGGGGATGTCAAGGCCCTTACCGTTCCCGCGGGAAGAACCCACATTTATCGGAATTTACCCGCCACGGGTGAGACATTAGCCGGAACTGTGATGCAGGCGATAGTTTGAAAAGGGAGATTTTGAGCGAAGTGCAGCGGGTAGGGGCTGTTGGTAACATCGTGCTAGAGTGCCTGTACCTTAGAGTTTCATTAACCGAAACATTAACTGGAGCTTTTGATCCCCTGCCCTATTGGTCATGGCGTATACGTCAGCTCATAGTCCAAACACCAACACTTTCACTTCTTACCATCTTTTTACCACCATTCAACACCTCAAGATTCGATGCTTTATACACGGGCCATAGATGGCGTCGAACTATCCTTCGAGGACCGAGGCATGGTCACATCTGACCCAACAATAGTCTGTTTGCCAGGCTTGGGTCAAGACCACCGTTGCTACCAATACATTCTACCCTTCTTGGTGGGCAAGTATCGCGTCATCAGAATTTTATGGAGGAATCACGGCGCCAACAGCGAATCCACGGACAAGTGGAGCGTGGAGGATCAAGCAAACGATACGATCGCACTTTTGGACTCTCTGCAGGTCCAAAAATTCATTCCCATCTCTCACTTCCAAGGAGGTTGGTGCGCTATGGAGATGGCTGCACGCCTAGGGAAGACTAGAGTCCCGGCTGTGCTACTGACCGATTTCATCCTCACACGACCTCCTCCAGATTTCATCAAGGACCTGCAGATGATGCAGAACAAGGAGACCTGGCAGCAGGGTCAGGCGCCCCTCATCAAGAAATGGCTCAACAACACTTCAAACAAGAACGTTCTAGATCATTGCGAGAATGATCTAGACACCAACGGATTCGAGAACTGGTCTTATTTCTGCTGGCTGGTGGAAAAGAATTATGAGCGCTGGGGCTCACCAATGGGGCGGCTTGAGGCTATCAAAGACCCTCCTTTAGTTCGACATGTCTTCAGCCATCCCAGAGAGGAGGCTTATCTTGCGGAACATGAAGAATTTGCGCGGAAACACCCTGATTGGTTCAGCTTCGCCAGGCTCCGCGGGGAATCTCACTTCTCCGTGGTCGAGCTACCAGAAGCTATAAGTCTACAATTATCACATCTTGTCGGCCAGATAAAGAGGAGGTAGCAAGGCGAGCGAAACTACATGTTGAGGTAATTATTAGATTCGGGCTCAACATCAGATAGAATGGGTTTGGTGTTTGCGACACAGGTAGTAGAAAGCGGCATAACAGAGGTCTCATAAACAAGGCGTTTACCTACCTCAGTGTCTCTTATAGTGTTAAGTTCCACCCTACGGCATATAAATAGAATTATATTAAAAATTAGCACGAGAATAACAGGCTATCTACCAGCACGGGGCTTGAATGAGCCTCCTCGAATTTGGGTACGTGGCCTGCCGTTGACTTACCCTAGTCTTGACCCCGCAGACTGGGACGCTAACGGCGCACAGGGTCGTTTAACTGATTGCTGAACGAGATATTGGATGTCGGTTCGGGTCGGGGAAGCATCGGCCCGGATCAATGGTCATGTTGATCCGGGCCGATGGTGTTCTTATCTTAGCTTGACTTCCCTTATCTGAAGCGAGTACCTTGCTCCACAACCAGTTGAATTAACCGATTCAAGGTCCCTCATGTTGAAATGTGAATTGTATATTGATTGAAGAAGCGAAGCAGAACGAAAACATTGTCGTCATCATGATCACCAAAATGCGCGTCTCGGATCATAGAACCGAGAGCGATAGCCGCTAACAGGGATTAATGCTCGTTTAACTCACTGACAAACGAGATGTCATAAACTGAGGGAATAACGTACGAAGCCTTAATCTACAACCGGTACTGATATTCATTAAGCAATAGCAAAAGCAAGGATTAACACGTAAAAGTTATCTTCAGCATATATTGCAGTGTATAGTATAGAGGTAGGTAATTGCAGAAGTTATATAAAGACTGTCATAGCCCTGTCTTGTTGTGATATCTTATTCTCACTGGAAACCATCAGGCCTCAGTCTAACATCGAAAGTAGTGTTGGACTTAAGCTCTCTATAATGGAGAAACTATTATTTGGTGATTTGGAAGCACTGGTTATTCCCACCGCAATGGCCGAGCTCAACAAACCCAACATTGTCGTCATCATGAGTGACGACCAAGATGCCCGCCTTGGATCATTGCAAGCCCAACCTTTCGTCAGAGAAGTACTCTCAGCCGAGGGCCTCACGCTTGAAAACCACTTTGCCACAGTTGCCCAGTGCTGTCCTAGCCTTACCTCATGAGAAATTTGTGTATTCTGAGCAAGATCGATATTTTCTGCCGCATTGGCTCAAGGCGGCGGGGTATAAGACGGAATGTATGTATGTTGCTGATGTCAATCCTGGCGCAGGCGGTGGTGACTCTGTTGGAGATATTGGAAAGTTTATGAATGGTGTCAATATGGCCACCTACTCGCCAAAACCGAAAGGGTGGGATCATACTGATACCTTGGTAACTCATCACTGGCGACATACATTCGAAACCTAATCACTAATACAGACAGGTGCATCCTTATCAGTACTCCTACAACAACGTTGTTATGTCTCAAAACCGTAAACGACCTTTATTCTATGACGGCTATCACCAGACAGATGTCATCAAAGTTAAAGCGTAACTGACCACGCTGCTCCCAGTTCTTCTTCCTCTCTGATGCACATTTCCAGTCTCGCACGTTTAGAAAGCCTCGCCTCATCACAAGAGCCATTCTATATCCAAATCGCACCCACTGCTCCTCATACCTTGGGTGACGGTCCATCTGTCCCTTGTGCACGCCACATGTGGGCCTTCAGCAACGCTACGGCACCCAGAACACCCAACTTCAACCCCGAGGACAAGCGGCAGTCTCTGAAACCTGTTTGGTTGAAGAAGTGAAAGTACTTGGCTAAGGACCAGATTGTACTTGTGGACTGGCAGTACAGATCAAGAATTCAGCTGCTTGGAATTGAACCTAACAAGCTCAGGCGGACAACTATGAGCTAAACTACCTTGCTATCAACCCTACTCCAGAGAGCCAGCGAATTATCCATAGACTTAACGGCCTCCTACTGGTCACAAAATCCTGCAACCAAGAGTATTGCCGTAATCCGTGGGAAGTCCTCCAGGAGGACTCAGGGGGAAGCTTCACAACGCTAGCAGAAGCTATGGATGCCAAATACGACGCTCTCTTTGCTGCGCTCCCCTCTGTATGGTATCAAAAGTGTATGAACTACCAAGCCACTGAGAACGAGCGTCCTTACTATCCTCCCGAGTCCGCCAGCCTGGCATCCGAGTACCGCAAGAGCACAGATAACTTCCCCTTCACAAATGTTGTCAACTTCACGCGTGTGCCTGGAAGTACTGGGAGGATGGGTAGTTCGGTCCATAGACATGTTAATCTGACGACGGTCATGGAGACTACGAGAGAGGTTACGGATAAGGAACTAGGCTATGCCAAGATCTGTCGTCCGGAAGATTGCAAGGCAGGTGGTGCTATTACAACCGATGGGATCTTTGACTCTTGTTGCCCTGGCGGGGACTAGAGTCAGAGCAGAACTTTAGATCCTGCTTAGTTATCTAAGTTCTACGTGCTAGTTTAAGCTATTTGCCACGAGTCTCTATGGCTTGTAGAGTGTTTGCTCTGCAGTAAAGTATTGGGAGATTCCGGAAAGTCTCAGCTATATACTTATACCTATCTGAGCTAGAGTAAAAATGCAAAAAGGCCCTCCCGGCATCTAATTAACGTGTCCTGAATGAAACGAGTAAGGACTGGGGCATTTGACTACCTGTTATTCAAGGTCAATGTGTACTCGAGTAGGCGTCAAGACACACGAATTTAAGGGCGGGGTAATGACCAGCAAGCATATAGTTAGGAGGGAACATAAACAGCTTATAGAACTGCCCCAATGGTTTATATTTCCCTGTGATACGAAGATCAAGTAATAGTCAACCTACACAGTTAACAGAGTCTCAATAATATCTTGCTCGGAAAGTTCAGTGGAAAGGCTGCAATCAATGTGTTGGTTCACTATACCAGAGAGACTGGAGAATCGAGCTGCTAACGATGCTAGCTAGTACATTGATTAAGCCTCCTCAGTTTGCACTGCCCCCATGCTATGCGGAAACGCTATGTCAACATCCATTGGCATCTCCTCCCAACTCCATCTCATAAGCTCCTCTCCTCTCAACCTTCCCCGGCCCAAAGATCTCAAGGCTGGAAGACAGGTCAGGGCCTGCGCTTGCGCCAATGATGTGGGTGAGAGACAGATCGGCGGCTCTTGCCCATATATCGCTGGCAGCAACGTCAACGTCGGTGGACAGGATTATGTATGTTATATTTGGCCAGAGCTCAACCGCCCAATGTCGTTTCGTTTCCTTTAGTCCCACTTGATATGTCAGTTCGCCCGTCCTGTTGAAACAAGTGCTGACAATATCTTCGTAGCGCTTCCCTGCGGCCACCTGGGCTGAGTATATGGACAGCCGCTTCACTGCGGAGTTCTGTCCTGGCTACTTCCCAGCCTACCCCAACCCAGTGTGCAAGTCTGCTACGGTTTGCCTGTTGATTGAAGATCTGTTAAATGTGCTAGTGTCAACTGGGGATTTAGACTACCTACAATATCATTTCAAATATTTTATTATTCATTCACTTAAATCCAAGGATCAAGGACCAGATCAATTGTCAGCCTCTTCATCTGACGAATCCTGGCCATAGTACTGCAAGATACCCCTCGACGCCTTGTCTTCTCTGTCTGGTTGTAGACGTAGCTCTTCCGTCATCTGCTCTCTATCGAAGATGATCTGCGTAAGCCCAACGAAACGATCTTTGGCTCTTCTCCTAGGGTTACTTGCTATCTTCTGCACCGTAACCAACGTATCACCATCAAACTCAGTATCGGGAAAGGTAGAGAAATCAACAGCCTCCAAATCTGCATCTTCAGTTGGTGACCAATTCGGAATCACCTTGCCTCTTGGTTCGAAAACCATCCTTCCCTTTTCCTCCTGTGCGATATTGGACAGGAAAATAGCAACAAATTGTGGGGGCCTTGATCCTTTCTTCTTAAAAACGACCACTGCAGCGTAAATGTCCGTCTTGTCTCTTCTACACATCTCACTATCAGGACCCTGGTGGCTGCTTCTATGAATACGGCGTGGCATTATCAGCGGCAAAAAAGGAGGTGTTTCCGATGACCACGAGGCATCAGATTCATGGTCGCTGGGGAAGATACCGTATAGACGATAGTCTGCTGTTCCTCGGGGAAAGCAGAGTAAGAACGGACTTCCTGCTTCACGCGGCTGCCACGACGGGACTGATAGGATGGTCGCGTAGGGCTTCTTGATCAGAATACCTCTCTGCATTGCAGCTGATATTGTGTCCACGTAATCAGAAGGTTCTTCTGAAGTAACTGATCTATGCTCGTCTCTTTTGGAAAGGACCTGCTCTTCGTGGAACATTATGTTGTCCTTCCGAGCCATCTTCACAGGGAAAAACGCTTGAGGCCAGATCAAGCGTAGATAACGCTGCGACTCACCAGTTCCCTTCTGGAGGAGTGGTATCCATATCCGCGATACGTGACGCGTTGTCGTGGTACTCATCGTCTCAATGTCCCAACAGTCAAGCACGCCGAATACGAAATTAGGAACCAAAGTAGGCACAATGGGTAGAGTGATCTGCAATCCAGTGTTGGTCAGATGAAATGAGTAGGAATGGTCTCCTGGCATGTAATGCCTTTGCAGCTGCGGTGAGCTACTAATAACCACGGACTGTGAATTATCGAACTCCCAAGGAGAGCGAGGGAGGAAATCGACATATTGCAGTCGGGACGCAAAGAAGCTATGATCTGCATACTTGTGGATTATCTCTCCAAGTAGCCTAGTAAAAGCTTCAAAGCCTTCGCCGTATACCAGCGGCATGGAGATATCGAATAGTCCGAGAAGAGAATAGGCTTGATCCTCAATACGTGTCGTTGAGCGATTTGAGGCCCAAGCCATTCTCTGTGCGACGCTGTATCTCCGCAAAGGATGTGCCTTGGACAGCCTACCCTTGAGGAGACAAGACCAAGGAATGCCTGTAATCTCGGTGATGCAGGGCGCGAGCTCTGACTTTGTCGCTATCAGAGTCCAGTTGCTAGAGAAGAAACTGACGTTCGGCGGTGCGATGAGTTCCTGGAGAGTCCAGCCTCTGGTGAACCATCTTGCATTTCTGAACGCGCTACCCGGCTTGGTGCATTCGTCCAACGTCGTAGCACGAACATCCTCCAAGTATACGTAGCAGACAGCAGATCGTCGATACCATCTGAACATTGAATTAATAGCCTCAGATAACTCTGCAGAGCTGCTCTTGTCGATGCAGTTTGTATCCACCCAAACGTGGCTCAGTTGGTCCTTGGCAGCCTGGCTACAGGCCCAGATGATCTTCTGGAACCCAGGCTTGAAGCGACGTTTCTTGCAATCAGCCCAGTCTTGCAGTGAGACTTCACCGTCACCCCAGGTATGCGATAGAATAGCATATTCGGGAATGGAGACATCGAAGAATTCTTCTACCTCAAGTGTCGTGGTATTGATCAGTCGCATATTACCTGTAAGATAGATAAGATGTTCAAGGTAAAGAGGTGAGATTGGGTTGTCTTCAATCGGAACCGACCTGTTGTGCAGCCTTACGATCGACAAGAATCAGCCCTCTTGTGGCACAGCATTCAGTTTCAACTTGTCTGATTGGGTGATGACAGCATAGCCGCTAGGCTTAGACCAAGCGGGTGAAGGTAAAACTTCATTAGCTTACCCTAAGCTTAATGAGGAGGGGCTTTCAATTATTTCGTTCAGTCAAGCAATATGCCACGATTACTCACAATAGCTGCTACAACGATAATGAAGGACCAACCTGAGATTCATAGAAAGTCTCAGCGTAGTATGTCTAGGACATGCTTAAGGGATGTCTGTAAGCGTCTGTCCACGGAGCTGTAATGATCCCAATAACTGTACACAAACATACCTACCTCTTGTCGTGCAATGAGCGGCCAGAATTACAACCAGTGTATAAGATCCAGGCCAGTGAAGACTGGAACAACCTACACCAACTGCTGCGCTCTACCGGCCGCCTTAATATCGAATCCTTAGGTAATTGTTCCACAATATTTAAATCGGCCAGGGGAGCACTTGGCGGGGTGACTCCGTGGAGATGCCTCGACTGGTGTGGAGAAATATGGCGTCCCCGCGGAGATGCAAAAGTCTGTCCCTGATAATGTCACCCACGCCATGACATGACAGCTCGTTCTGGTCTGATGCAAAAGCATTCGATTCTACCTCGTAGAAGACTTGAAGAGCTGCTGATTTCTTCGGGCCGTTATTGAGTTGAGGCGCTGGCTGAAATGTACGCCAGCAGGCTTCACCTCTCACCGAGACATATGCCATGCCACATCATCGGGCGAAGCAATAGCGCGAAGGTTCACCGGACATGTCCGCTGGGTATAAGGCTCTGGCGATGAGTTCTGGGAATAATGGATGATGAACTGTCGCGATAGCCGTGGCTAGTGAGCCCGCCACTCCCGCGCCTGGAGCTTTCTGACCCATGCAGGACAAGACTTACGAATCCCCATTAGGTTTAATCATTTGAAAGGAGGCTCATGGTAAAGACATGTGGTCAATAGTGTGAATTCGCGTCTAATCAAGTAGCGTCACTCTAAGTCTAAAGAATCGTAACAATCTCGTGTATCTCATTCCACCCTCAAATCTCCTACTTCGCGAGAACGCTGGCCGGTACTGAAACAGGAGCTGACTCAATCCTACTCTCCTCATCGGTGACATTGCCTTTATGCCTGTTGGCAAGGAAGTGCATGTGCATGTGAGAGTCCACATGCGCGCCCTTGTACTCGACACCATCAACCTTGACTGGGTCCTCGTCAAACAAGTACATGTACCAATAGTATACGCCAACAAACATGCCACCACCAATAATGTTGCCAATCGTAGCTGGAATCATGCCCTTCCAGATATACAATCCAACGGTAAGCTCGGGCGTCTTGAGCCAGATGGCGAGAGACATGTAGAACATGTTGGCGACAACGTGCTCAAGACCGAGGACGACGAAGGCGAAGATAGGCCACCACATGCCGATGACCTTGGAGGCAAGGTCCTTGGCTTGGATGCCAAGGAAGACGGCGAGGCAGACGAGCCAATTGCACCCGATGGCTTTGAGGAAGATTTGATGAACTTGGGGTGATATTTGTTTCTTGCTGGCGAAAGACATTACGACTTCTTTATATGGCGATGCATCAAAGACTCCGCCATCTGACAGAATGTTAATTGCGGATTTCACATTGGGTGGGTTTGATGACTTACATCCCATAATGATGGACATGACAAATAGCGATCCTGCAAGATTGCCGAAAAAGCAAAGGAGCCAGTGCAGCAGCATCTTCCGAATCGGAAGTCGCCCTTGAAGCACAGCAGTCAAAGTAAACTAAAGCCTCATCAGCCACAATGCAACATTAATAAATTATCACGTAAGCTTACCATAGTAGTAGCAGTAAACAAGTCCGCGCCCGTAAGCACAACAAGCACTAAACCCAGCGGGAAAACACCAGCGCCAAAGAGCTTTACCAGACCGGGCGCGTTCTCAGTGTACCAGGGTGCTGTCATGGCACAGAGCGAGACACCACAGCCAAAGCCAAGTAGACATCCCGCGGAGACGGCGGAGAGGAAGACCTTGTCGGGACGCATGTTGCCTCTCTTTACGCCAGAGCGGGAAACAAGCTCGATTGTTTCTTGGGGCGTGTAGGCCGCCAGGTTGGAGATGCTGACCACGAGTGGGTTACTCATGGTGAGTTGATGTAACGTAAATTGTTGTAGTGTATAATTGAAGAATTGGTTTGCTTGTTCTGGTAGAAGACTGAGGTAGGTCGAGCCTTTTATTCAGAGTTGATAAACACTATGCAAGCTTATCGCAGACTCAAGTCCGTCTATACCCTGCCAAGTCAGGAGAGTTATGGACTCTTATCAGCATGAGATCATAGAATATCGGACTGATGGTGAGATGGTTTATCGCTGTCGTCTAGAAACCCAAGCCCCTGGTAGAGAAAAAGACTCACTGCTAGACCCGGCGATCTCGGCCAGTCTCTCCACCATCAGAGCATGTTGAGAATAGAAAATCCTGCTGTTTCAGGGCTATTGACTTCTCGGCAGTGGGTGCTAAGACTACACTGGTATAGCATTGGCTATCCGATCCTATCACGCTGTGTTTGAGCAAGCTATCATCCACTTTCTTAGTTCTGCTCAGTGGCCTGACTTGCAGAATAGTTTAGACCCCTGTAGTGTACCGAAATTAACCACCGATGCGCTGGAATGGGGGGCAGAGCCGCAGGTGCCCCCACTGCTCTATTTAGAACTTAATCTTTGGGTACCGTCCCGGCGGGCTCCGGTCATTTCTCACCTAAAATAAAAGGGCAGAAGTAATGGGACGATTTGGGTTCACCTTGGGCTGACCGACCCTCTCCGCCCCAGGATCAATTGAGCAGAACCAATTACAGTATTCACATTACCGAATTTCGCGGCAATAATTCATGTCCCAGGCGGACCTTGGCCTTCACGCGCTAATGCTGGCAGTCAGGCCAGGATCTATCTGCACCTTGCATGGCATTGCTAGAACGTCCGTCCAATTGATCGTGACAAGTCAATAAGTCGCCCATCCCACGCCGGGAATGCCTACAAAATGTTGAAATGACGCACCCACGGCCGCATATAATGTTGAGCTTTTGATGCCTGCGGCCAATGTCGCGTCGTTGTTCATGTTGTTTTGCGGGCCGCGGACGCCGCAAGTCAGATCATCTTTTCGAGGTCGGAAAAAAAGATGGGGTTCAGCGGCCGTTGGAAACTGCGGGTTATGCATCTCCAGAAATGGCGGAGGTGAAGGGCAACGCTGTTATCTATGATGATCTCTGAGATTTGTGATAGTTAAGAAAATAATTACCATGCTAATGTGTAATGACGCAGCGGAATGATGTCCTGTCGATATATTCGGAAATGTAACGGGAATTACATATGATATTGTGACTGGACAGAATGAGGTTTGTGCATAACGTATTTACTCACTGCTATTTTTGCACTTACCTATAATTTTTATTCGTATTGATACTCCCGCAACTGGCCATAAATCGTGGTGGAACGTTCAAGTTGCAATAAGTATCTATTACTCACACATCAATACTATGCAATAACCCACTACTATAAGCATTTCAGAAGATTACGTTTAGTGGCATTGAACATCTGCTATTACTTTCAATCGACAGTGAGGTCACTGTCGAGCCTTAGACGGTCAGAAGAATGAACGAGATGCACTGCCCCTGTCACAGGTCTCCGACTTCTGCCAATGGTCCCGTGGCTGACTCTGTAGCTATCGCTTGGTAGAAAGGCGTAGCGGGCTATAATCTAACAGAGCTAACTATTGGGACGGTAGCTTGGACGGTAGTGCATTACTTGTGGTAGTCAATGGATAGAAGGGCTTGTGATGGTTCTGGTTGAGTTAGCCCGGACTGTTTGTAAGACCCGGCCATAACAACGTAGAACGAAGACATCTGCGAAGTAAAAGAAAAAGATAAATATACAAAGCTTTGGAATGTCATAAGGAGGCGTAACAGGCGAAATTACCATACGGGCATTTAAGGTAAGGGAGCCGTAAATGTCATATCCAATTTGGGGTCGCATATGCAGGTTGAAGCCATATACCCGACGACCAATGAGAAAAGTCATCCTCAAATAAGAAAATGTCTCTGTCGTGTATTTTAAGCTTATTACTGATTTTAAACGCTGGATTCAACGGCCGCGGCCCACAGAGTCATTAAGACGCTGTCAATTGGTCACGTTCATCAGCTGAACTTTGGCCAGCGGCCAACAGCCAATCGTTTGCCGCCCAATTCACAACGAGAAACACATATGCAAGAAGATATTCAGCCGCACCTAAAGCGGAAATGAGGACTCGCAATTGGAAACGAACAGATGTCAGTCTAGTTTCGTTTGGCGGTTGTGACGAACTTTTTAGTGGATGACGCAAATGCCGATTGCTGCGGTTCGATCCTATTCTCAGTTGAGGCAACGGCGACCTCAAATGAGAACCGGGCATTTCTTTCGTGACTTGAAGATCGGCAATGTCGGCGTGACTGTCTTCGGTGAACCTGAGACGCTTAGCGTGGCTGTGCGATGACGGGAAGGGAGCAGACGACGAGAACGAAAATGTAGACTTGACCTTTGACAGGTTGAAGCTATAGTACGGGAGAAGACGAAGAAAACAGATTGGTACTTGGAAAACAAGTCACCGATACATAGTTTTTGTAAGTACTTTCGAAGCCTTTGAGTCCAATGGCGCGTTATGGTAGAAGATGAGATACGTAATTACAGCATGCGCTACCCTTGCTCTTCCTCATCATATGATGGTAGAAATCAGCCTCACGGCCTGCCAAGGCGACCGCAGATGAGTGTGTCTTCCAGGGTCAAGAATAGCATTGAGGTTGATGCCAAAGTATTAATACATATGTCACTTCGTGTTGAGAGGCGTTCGTGAGGAGGATATAAAGGCACTGTCGCGCCGTCCAAGGTGTCCATCACAATCAGCTCTTCATTCCAAACTACAATCATTCAACCCTCTGTTTGTATTTCTCATACTATGGAAGCCTACTACCCTTCGCATCACACCTCGTCCCCCCAATTTCCTCTCTCTCAACCCCCGGACTGCCCTCTATGCCCCAACAGGCCGAAACGAGGCAGAGTTGACGCTGCAAGAGCCGCTACCGCTGGTCGTCCATACTACTACTGTCAAGCCGGCCATAAACGTCGCTTCATCACCTGGGATGACATGCTGGGAATTTCTTCCAACAACCCCCGCTGTCGATGCGGTCATCACAGTCGACGAAACGAAGGCAATGGACCTGTGCCGAGCGCATGGTACAACTGTTCTTCACGACGATGCTCCTTCAATCAGAACATCGACGATGATGACGTTGATGAGTCTCCCCACTCTAGCCCTTCTAGCTGGAAGGGCAGTGGCACTTCCTATACTACCGCCGGGTATGTATCGCTTAGAAATGATAAGGCAAGTGATCTAACAGCGTGCAGCTCATCCTACAGTGGACATGGCCGAAAGACGTCCACTGGAGAGAACGACAGCGCGCTTCTTGACAAGATGAATGCCATGACTGTCAAGATTGAGGAGCTCGAGACTAACCTTGCTTCTCGGCAATCAGCCAACGCAAGGTCCTTCGACGACAACTGTTCTGTACATGGACATGGACGCCGCTCGCTGTTCAGAGGTCGACGCTGCATCTGTACTTAGGGTTGGATCCTTCATCCCTCATTTTACTCCTGTTATCTTCTTTGTATTGTTATTTATCTTATCACTTTCCTTGAATATCTGCCGAAGCGTCACATTCCTTTTGTAGCTCTTTTATCAGGTAAGGGCGTTACCCGAATGATTGTGCGGGGCGATGCACCCTAGATTACGCGCTGGTAGCTGATAATAACACCCTTCATTTGATTGTTAGCGCAGATGAATGTTTGTTATTGTGCCTCAAATTATGAAAGCTTTTACCGAATCCAAATTACGTTGTGAACTGAAAGAAGTAGATGAAATTGGAGAACTGGATATAAATTACACTTTCGTGAAAGACTCAAACTACAGGTCGTGGTTGCGCCTCGATATTGGAGCTCTTTTGACGGTCTGGGATCATATCAGGATTCGCGGCTTGCAGATCTTGATCTAGTCAGCGAAAGAGAGAAATTTAATGAGTCTGTGCGATTAGTAGACAACAACATTCCGGCTTCGCTCATCCGTCCAGGACGTCGGAGTGTTGCCCAGTCCCCAGTCGTGGCCTGACTGCGCAGCCGTTTGGTGATTTTGCCACCTGTTACCGCCCATAGGTCATACGCAACCCCTCACTAATCATTATTGCTATATCTGGTGATGCTAGTTTTGCTACCAAATTAAAACTACAATGGCACCCTCAGTATTTCTCATTAGACACGGTAAGTTGGGTAACCAAGAAGCTCTCAGAACCTGATCGCTTTTCGTGCTAATAGGTCTCTCCCGGAAACAGGACAGACAGAATGGTCAAAGGCCGGAAAGTATACTGGAATGACAGATATAGAGCTCACAGACTCTGGGAAGAAGGAGGCAACGGCTCTCGGAGACAGCTTTTTCGGACTTAACAAACTAATCGATCCGTCACACCTCACGCACGCCTTTGTGACCCCAAGAATCCGAGCCAGAGAAACGTTTGAACTCGTTACCGAAAAGCACCCAGAATTGAGGCAAAGAGCTACTGTTACGGAGGATTTAAGAGAATGGGACCATGGAGATTACGAAGGAATGACGACCCAACAGATTAGAGATTTAAGAGCTGAGAAGGGACTCGATCCATCGTCAGAGTGGTCAATCTGGGCTAGTGGTTGTGAGGGTGGAGAGTATGATTGCATCTCCTTCTATTTAAGCATAGCTAACTCTTGCTTCGTGTTTTCAGATCAGTACAAGACATCGAAAGACGCGCCAATGATGTGATTTCGTCTATCCGAGACATCCAAAAAGACTACATGGATGATGAAAATGGTGGAAATGTCATGATTGTACGTTGTTGCTACATGAGGACAGCATTCGTGCCTTGAATAGTCTTTTTATCCTTGGTCGTCTGTAAAATATTAGGCTAACTTAAAACAATAGGTTGGGCATGGGACTTTCCTCCGATGTCTTTGGAAAGTCTGGGCACATCTCCCGGTTGATTCGCCCATCAATATCCAATTTGACACTGGTTCCGTTGCGACGCTGAGGTATGTAATGACATCACTCACGATTTTGATTATGTAGATACTTACACTCAAAAGCTATAAGGACAATAATATCAACAGTCGAACGGCCGTAATCGGTCTTAAAATGCATTCGGTCAGTTAAGGTCTGTCTTGTACTGAGCTATATCTTCACATGGGCGGGCATCCGTTTCAACCAAATAACGCGACACAGAATGGCCTGGAATGGTGAACAATACACATTGAACAATTCCCAGACTTTGGAGGTTTTATGAATGCCGTTTGGTCAGTACAATTGGAAGACGGAGAGGCTAATGCTTTATGCGGTAACCAAGGGCTGTAGTCACTAGACTGCTGCGACCCTGTCGTGATACAATTCCTCCTCGTGCATCGGATCAAGAAGATCGACTGGCGTCCCTTTACCCTCTAAAACTTCTAATATAAATATCTGATCCTCTGCGAATGGATTTTCTCCATGGTGATATACATAGTCCATCGCCGCACGACTCACGTCTATAGCGGCGCCATCCATCATGAGTTCGTTCTCAACTAGTACCACAAGTCTTGCCTGATTTCTCGGCAGCCTCTCTCTCCATCCCAAGTTACAGCGCATGTCCTGTAACAAATCCCTATATGTTCCCTCGCCGGGAAAGAAGCTAAGGAAACTCAATTCAAGCGACTCAAGCGACTCTGGGAGTGTAGAAATAAAGGCCATGAGATCTCTCTGTTTGATAAAAGATCGAGAGAGCGCGAAGCGGCGTAGATTCGGCCTTTTTTCTAGGGGAAATATACTCTGCAGAGGCATACCTTTCTGTGGATCTGCCAAAAAGCCGTGCCATTGCCTGATCGCCTGAGTAATGCCAGTATCGAAATGAATATCTTGCAAGTTCTTTGCCTTGCTCAAAGCTCTGAATAGGAGTACAGAACAGAAAGAAGGCCAATTCTTCCAGGACACTGCACCGCAGGCAAGTGATAACTCCAAGCGTCTCAGAGAAGGATGACTCAGGATGGTGACAAGATCGCGATACTCCTCACTCATTGGATTGTCAAAGACACGGTAACTGATCCCTGTCCAAAGTTGTCGGCTCTCCAAAACAAACTCGGAGAGGCCAAACATTGGGTTTTTATGGATGTGTTGGGCGATCTCTTTCGTGACGACACAGAATCCATGCCATTCCCGTTTGGATGATTCATCCCAAGACCTGAGAGGGTGTTCTTCTACCATGTTCGTTTTGGGCCAGCCACGATGCAAAGGGTATATCAGGCCTTCGGGAAATGATCTGATAGTAGGCGTGGGATATAATGGTCTTCCAAGAATGCCATGAACGGCAGGACTGATAGTAACTCTTCTCAGGTTTGGGAATCGTAAGAGACCGTATCTCAGAGCCTCAGCATCTCGACCCGCCGCAAGCACTTCGTCTTGCTGTGATTTAAGCTTTTCATATATTTCAAATGACTCAGCCAGGGTGCAGCGAGTCTTGAAAGCCTTCTTGACATGAGGCATGGACTGGTACTCTTCCTCCTTAGTGTCAATAACACGAACGATGGGATTGTAAAACCTTCTGAAACACCACAGCGCTCTTCTGTGGTCAGCAGTGTTGTCGTTCGTCTTTATGAACCGTTTGCTCCAAGTCTGATCAAAGCGTGAATCATCGTAGATGATCTCGGTGACTTTGAACCGAAAAGTATCATGGTTCGCGATCAAGGTAAAGACCTCAATGTCGCGCGGGCTAGCAGATATAAATACGCGGTTGAAGCGTGGGAGAGAGATGTTCCCGAGATAAGAGCACGTCAGGCGGAGACTCTTGATATCAGCGTTGGGCAGTGTGTAGATGACTTGGTTCAGAAGCTCGAGAGGGAGACGATCAAGAATATTAAAATTTTCGAGACTTTGATCAGGTGAGTCCATTATGACAGATGTCGCGTCAACGAGACAAGTGTATGGTGTATAAAGATGAAGTTAGGCATGAGTTGGAATGAGCTCAATCCTTCCCCGACTAATATCCTCGGGTTTAGCCTGGAGAGGGGCTGAAGCACTCCCAAGAGTGAGTGGTGGGGTTAACGTGTGACGGCATAAGGCAGGCATCAGCAGCTAACCATAACTAACCAAACTTGGTAGATATAACAAATCTTGGGGAATAATACGGACTAAGGATAATATGATGCTGTCTGATGCATTAAAGTAATACATCCCTATTCTCTTTATCTAAGTGGCATATCTCCAGTGAGGATGATCATCGCCCAAATTATCAGCATCTGCTCCCTGAAGTCTATGGTCCCTCTCCCCACGATCCCTCTTCTTATTCTCCCTAATAGCAAGGAAGTAAAACGCCGTACAAGAAAAACCGCAAATCCCCACCATACCAAGACTAACTCCCAGACCAGTCCAGTACTCAGGCGCCTCACGTGTAAGATACACATTCGAGGCGACGATACCACCAAGATTACCAAAACCAACTTGCGCAGCTGACGCAATGGAACGCTTGTAGTGTCCGCCCATGGTGTTGGATAACCACCCGAGAACGACGGGCTGTGTGATGTAACCGCCTGTGACGAGGAGAAAGAGGGCAAAATATCGCGCTGCAGTGGGGACTTGGTGCTGGAGGAGAAGCAGGATGTAGCCGATACTGGTCATTACGACGCCGAACATGGTGAACCCGTAGCGGTGGCGCATACGGTCGGTGAGGTATGCGGCTGATAGACAGCCTATGGTTGCGACGATGTACACTGGGATAGTGAGTACTTGTGCGCGCTCGGCGGCGTAGCCCATCTCTCGAAGAATGGTAGGTATGAAGAACTGGAAGAGTCAGTGTCAGCGCTCTTAGAGAAGTGGGAATTGATCATACCGAGCCAGCGTAGCCGTTGTTGACGATACCAAAGTATGCCAATGTTCCGAGGTAAATCTTCCAATCAGTCAAGATTCTCTTCCAGGCTGCCTTGTTAAGATGATTCATCTTGGCATCGCCCGAGTCATCAGCCAATCGAGCGATAAGTCTAGATCGCTCATCGTCGTTTAGAAACGAAGCCGTCTCCGGCCAATCTGGAATCCACCATTTGGCAATCACGCCAATGACTACTGTGAGGATACCCTCAAGGATGAAGATCCTGCTTAAGTGTTAGAGAACGATAGCTATTGGAGAGGAGAGACTTACCAGCGCCATGCTTCAAGGCCACCAACATCATGCATCTTGGCAATGGCGAATGCCAAAAGGCCAGAAAAGGCACCTGCCAGGATAGCGGCGCTAAAGAAGAGAGACATGCGCCATTGAACTTCGTAGCGTCTGTAGTACATGCTGATAAGGTAGATACAGCCTGGGACAATGCCAGCCTCAAAGAAGCCGAGAAGTACTCGACATGCGATGAGACCTTGGACATTATTAACAAGGCCCATGCCGACAGTGGAAATACCTGGGTAAGTCAGTCGGATGTTCATTAGAGGCAATACCAGGTGGTGGTCATACCCCAAAGAACGGTAATTCCAGCAAGCCAAAGAGATGGTGATATCCTCTTGATCATTATATTGGACGGGACCTCAAAGATGATGTACTGCACAGCTCGAGTCAATCAATTGGGTATCATTGTATCGGATCGATTGACGTACGGGGATGAAGAAGACGAAGAGGGCCATGTTGTAATCGTTGCCAGTCATCTTGAGATCCTCTGTCATTCCTTGGATCTTTGCGTTGCCTAGATTCCAAGACCATTTTATTAGCTTCAGCCTTTTCAAGACAGTCTGTCGCGTCATGGTAACATACCGATGTTTGTTCTATCCATAAAAGAGAGAAAAAAGATCACCATCAGGGGAGGAATCAATCGAAGGTCACACTTCCGCAAAAGCTTCTTGGTAGCCTCTGACTCCCCAGGTGTCTGCTCCACGGTAGACTCAGCACCCTTGAGGGAGGCATGATCGAAGGTAGCTTTCTCGTTGAGGTCAGCCATGATGGAAGAGAAGAGTGATGATCAATGGTGTTGAGCTGTAGGATGACGAGGGACAGGGTGGTGCATGTCTCCTACTTATGGAAATGAGCGACCTACCTCTCGACTCAGCAACGGTTACTCTCGAGTCTCTGGCATTGGACGAAAGGATATAGATCGACAGACTGAAGAGGGATAGCCAAGTGCGGGGTGTGGAGGCGGGGGGACTGGGATGCTGCCGTGTGATGGAAGAGGAATTCTGGGGTAGCAAGATCATAGACGACAGGGTAAGATCGTGAAATGGTTCCATGGTAATAGCTTCATGCAGCAGATCCGAGGAAAGGAAGAGAGATAACAGTGTAGCCTATCTTGGCTTGTATTCCAAATACTACGTAAGAACAGTATGTTATGATGGCCCGGGTCATTCCCGAACGTGCTGACAAGTAAGGTAAGGGAATGGCAGTTACTGTTAAGGTTAACCGGGGAAGCGAAGCGGGTAGGCGAATATCCATGTGGCCAACTCCACGACTAGGAATTTGCGTTGTCTGATTGGAAGAGGAGTGCATCATGTTTCTGCTTTGACGAACAATCCCCAGCTTGTCCGAAGATGTGAATCTCCCAGCAAAACTTGTGGCACAAGCGTGCATCGGTTACGAAAACCCTTGTCCTTTATCGTCTAGCCCGTTGAAGGATGAAATGCAACACAAACAATTCTTGGCTTCAAGAGGTCGGACACAAACCGGAAACTCGGGCTGGTCCTAAACGAATGTTGTGCTGAATCATTCGGAAATTTCGGAATTGTAAACTTGACTCAGTATTCACTTGGAGGAATAGCCGAGGAAGCGTAGTGATAAATACATACAATGATGCGCAAACCAAAGTCCTATGACACCGTTGTAAGATGTTTATTGCTGTAAAAATGTTTGCATGTAATTAAAGCTCATCTCCTGGTTCGTTTTCATGATCATGATTCGGGGTTTGTTGTGATGCCGGAAGAGGGGATCACGTCTCCACTGCCGAAGTCAGTTGCCAGAGCCGATCCCCCGCTCGGGTACCAACCGTGACTGGGGAACTCCTCTTCGGATGGATCCCGCACTGCAACATTAAACGTCAAGAAAGACCTCATGAAATTGACCCAAATCACATCAACCACTTTATCCGTATCAACATGAGATTAGAAGCTCAAACCACAGAATCAGATCGTACAGATCCTGCATCAAAGCCCAGCATGTACGTAACTCACCGCAGCGATACTACACATGACTAACGAAGCGAAGGTACACTACATCTTTCGCCTTTTTCGAGGCCCTGGTCGAAGCAGGCGTCAAGAACTGCTTCGTCAATCTCGGGTCTGACCATCCTAGTATTCTTGAGGCCATGGTCAGAGGCCAACGGGAAATGAAAGATAAATTTCCCAGAATCATCACGTGTCCGAATGAAATGGTTGCGCTGTCTATGGCAGATGGATATGCGAGATTGAGTGGCGAGGCGCAGTGTGTTATTGTACATGTTGACGTCGGCACTTCTGCTCTTGCGGCTGCTATTCATAACGCTGCTATGGGAAGAGCGCCGGTTTTGATCTTTGCGGGCTTGTCGCCTTATTCCATTGAGGGAGAACTTCTGGGTTCGAGAACTGAGTTTATGTAAGTCCACGATCCAGCCTTGAGAACTCGACTAACGCCTTTGAGCCACTGGATCCAAGACGTGCCGGACCAAAAGCAGATCGTATCGCAGTACTGTCGCTACGTCGGTGAGATCAAGACTGGAAAGAATGTGAAGCAAATGGTCCGTCGTGCCCTCCAACTCGCAACAAGCCATCCCCAAGGACCCTCCTATCTCATGGGCGCCCGCGAAGTCATGGAAGAAACAATCGAGCCATACACCGTCAACTCCGCCTTCTGGAAACCCGTCGCACCCGCAGCACTCCCCCAAGAAGCCGTGCAAGAAATCGCAGAAGCTCTGGTCAACGCCTCTGACCCATTGGTCATTGTCGGCTTCACAGGTCGAAACCACGCAGCTGTTGAACCTCTTATCGCACTGGCGAATACTATCAAGGGCTTGAGGGTTCTTGACACGGGATGCTCGGATATGTGCTTCCCTGCTGATCATCCTGGGTGGCTGGGTATGAAGTACGGCGTTGACTCTGCGATTCAGAACGCTGATGTTTTTCTTATTCTGGATTGCGATGTCCCGTGGATTAACAAGCTTTGCAAACCGAAGAAGGACGCAAGGATCTTTCATCTTGATGTTGATCCGTTGAAGGAGAGCATGTTGGTGTTTTACATTGATGCTGAGCAGCGATATCGTGTTGATGCAGAGACTTCTCTGCGACAGATCACAGATTATCTCCGGTCCTCGCTATCTGAGAAACTTGCTACCGCTGAATTTGATCGTCGGGAACAAGCTCTACAAAAGTCTTATACAGAGCGTATTGAAGCTCTTGATGCAAAGGCCAAGCCTCTTGATTCAGGCAAGCTCACAACAGACTACGTCTGCTCAACCTTACGCGCCAAATTACCAGTGGATACAATCTGGGCCGTCGAGGCCATCACAAACATGATCTCCGTCGCAGACCAGATCCGCGCTACCATCCCCGGCCAATGGATCCACTGCGGCGGCGGCGGTCTCGGCTGGTCCGGCGGCGGAGCACTCGGTATAAAACTCGCCGCCGACGCAGCAGACGCTCTCACCCCCAGTAAGCGCAAACGCTACGTTGTACAGATCGTAGGCGACGGATCATACATGTTCTCCGTACCTTCAAGCGTATACTGGATCTCCGCGCGCTACGGCATTCCTGTTTTAACTATTGTGTTGAACAACCTTGGGTGGAATGCGCCGAAGAGATCGATGTTGTTGGTTCATCCTGATGGACCTGCTTCGAGGGCGACGAATGAGGAGTTGAATATTTCGTTTGCGCCGAGTCCAGACTATGCGGGTATTGCGAAGGCTGCGAGCAATGGGGTGATTTTTGGTGCGAGGGTTGCTGATGTTGAGGAGTTCCAGAGTGCGTTGGGTGGAGCGGTTGAGAGTTTGGATAGAGGCGTCTCTGCTGTGTTAGACGTGGCGATTTAACAACGAAGTTCGTTATATACAAGTAAGAATACATAACATAACTCCTTTATTAAAGACTTTCCCTACAATAGCAGTAGATAATTTAAACCTTTAGGATAAGCTTCTGGGGAGTTAAATCCAGCTAGTTGCCTTTTCTCTGATATAGGGGGCTAATTATTATATATTAGCTAGCGACCTTTAATATCTAACATTTCTTACCTATAATCTGTTTGCTTTTAGGAGCTAAATATATAACTAGTAGTATAAAATAGAGAGCAGCTATATATTTTTGGTATCTATAGAGAGTAAATAAGAGGCTGTGCCCATGTAGACCGCTGTAGTTATCCCTGAATTACGTTATGTAAACCTCGGAAGCTATTTACTCCGTCTCGAAATAAGGGCCAACCACGGCAGGGTAACGAGACACCAGTCACATAGGATGACCTGACTGGTGCCACGGGCGAAGAGAGGGGTAGCTGAAAAGTCGAGATAAGCAGGAGCCAATGCTGTAGCTACACGAACCCGTGATTTCGCCACTCTCGCTGCGGGGTTATCTCCCACGCATAGACAAACATCAAGATTTATTCATCTTCTAACTTAGCAATCGTTTAGATAACAACTGCCAGCATCTATATGAACACCCCTATTTGTGAACATGTCTGATTCTTTGCACCTAACTAACTTTAATGTCTGTAATATATGCTTAAAAAAGACATTGAGTTATTAAGCTAACGATCGGCAGCCCACGACTACCAGCGGCCCCGTGAGCTTCTTCTGTCTCTCCGGCGAACTTCGAAACGCCATATACGAAATCATATTACTGCAACCCGAGCCTATCGATCCTTGGCTCAGATGTGATTTGAAGGTCCTAATAGGACTTTTCCGCGTCAGCAAGACAATCCACCGCGAAGCCAGCCTACTATTCTACAGCCAGAATCGCTTCGATTTTGCTGGACGCGATCCTGAGAAAATAGATTCCTTCCTCCGGCAAATCGGTACCCGTAACGCAAGCGCTATTCGCCATATCATCATCGACTTCCCACAATTTCTCCATTTAGACCCTGGTGATATCACTATCGAGGAGGAAAGTGTTAGTATCCTCGGAAATATACTGAGCAGGTGCACTAGCTTGAGCACGCTTAGGACGTCTTTACAAAGCACAAGGAATATGGAGCTTAGGCTAGACAATCTAGACCATTACAGCATTGCCACTGAGGCACTGCATCTTGCCAACACTCACTTTAGAGCTATTCCTTCTTCACCAGAGATCATTCTTGAGGTATATGAGGATGGGCCGAGTGACAGTCTCAGAAGGAAGATGAAGAGTTACGGATGGGTACTAAGCGAAAATCCCTTTGAGGAAGAGGAGTACTGGGACAGAAGGCTCAGTGATATTGACTCCGACGATTATGGCTATGGCTATGACGATGACAACAGCTATGATGACGACGATTACGATATTGACAACGATAGTGATTTTTGGAGAAGAGCGGCAGACTAAATTGTATATGTTCTTCTAATGTGTTATTTGCAGTTGGGACTTGTCGCTGAGAGCTTAAATAAGCAGACAGAACTTAGTATATGTTTCTCGAATTGATCCCAATAACCCTACTAGTGAATTATAAAATCAATTGATCAATTGTAGGTGGTCATTCACGAACGCCATTTGTCATTCACGGCGGCCAAACCGTCCTGTAAAGCTCACTGGATTTTCCAGTCCGAGGGGTTGGCAGCAATGGCGGTATTGTGTACAAGTGTAACATGTTCTTAGTTTAAGAATGAAAAGTCATGATGGGTTTTTTCTTGACAACAGATAGATAGATACACTACTCTGTAGTAAAATACTTTCGCTGCTATGACAGCGGATGATCTAGACCTTCAAGACAAACTTCTCACCACTTGCGCCCGCCCTAAGAAGATCCAGCACCTCTTGTGTCGCTTCCAATCCACCATTGATAACACGAGCCCTCGGTGCAGGCTTAATCCTCCCATCTTCGAGAGCCTTTGACAACCAGCCACCGAAAACCCAGCTTGCTATATCTGGATAATTGACAGTGAACCCTACGCAGTTGGTGTGATGTCCTTCAATCCCAGCTGGCATCGATATTTCTTCCGGCCACGGGAACAGCGCAGTAGCCTTGCACCGTGGTGTTAGATCAGCTGCTGTCAGTATCTCCGCGACTGAACTGAAGGAGCTGCCTTCTGCTCTAGCGTCGATAACGCCGCGGATCTTTGTTACAGAACCTCCCAAAGCTGTAGCTATCTTCTGCGCGACTTGGGGGTCACTGTAGTCCCATGCTTCTGCTGCACCTAACGTCTTGAGCCACTCGTGATGCTTTGGACTTGCAGTCGCGTAGACTGTCCATCCCAGTGCGTGCGCTATCTGCACTGCGGAAACACCAACAGCCGAAGCGCCACTCCATACCAGAATGGCTCCATCCTCCTCAGCAAATTTCTCGCGCATTGGCAGCCCGAGACCATCGAACAGCGCGATAGACGCAGTGAGTATACCAACGGGAAGTACAGAACCCTCTTCGAAGCTGATTTTGTCGGGTAAGTGAGTTGTCGCCACCTCATCAAGAAGGGCATAGGTTTGAAACGCTGCCTTGTTGATGTTCTCGTCGATAACACCTAGTGCAAAACCAATCACGCGATCGCCGGGCTTGAAGCGTGTTCCACCTGGTCCCACGGATACAACGACACCGCTGAGATCACTACCAAGTACAGCTGGAAAGTTGGTCGAGAGGCCAAGGGCTTGGATCTTCCAGTCTGAAGGGTTTGCAGCGACGGCGGCATTGCGGACCAGTAGTTCGCCTTCCTTGGGAGTTGGGACGGGACGTTGATGGATGGTCAGTTGGCCCTGCTTGGAGGGGAGGACAGCGGCAACATTGGGCTCCAATACATGAGACATGCTGTAGGGATTACAATGGTATTGAAATATAACGTGGAAGAGTGATAAAGCTCAATAAACAAGAGCAGAGTAAGCCAGCCCTGTAAGTGGTTTCTCGAGGACGGATTTGAGTAGTTATATACAAGAATGTACGAATGCGATAAGATTGCTCGGAACAATTTGTCATTTTGTTAATCAAAGCGCTATAGTATGACATCAACTCAAGGTTCTTGTTGAGGTTCGTCCGATGCTCGTCCGAATGACAAAGCAAAAATCGAGGGGGTCAAGACTCCAGATGATTGGTTATTCAAGTCAAGTAGGCAAGAATTTGCGAGAGTGGACCGAGCATAGAGCACTTGATTGGCTTATCAGAACATGGTTACTCTTTTCCTCTCCGTTTGCAGTCAAGTCCACGGGTATGCCCGTCACTAAGATACAGCTTCGTATCCCATGCAGTCATATACATAGCTCGGAGGAGCTATTAGCTCCCCATCTAAGGGTTAACAGCAAGCTTGTCAAAGTGCAACCCTCCACCGGACGAACAGACGTTTGACTGCTGTGAGATCCTCGCAACATTCGCATCGCACCCAAACCCCTGCTGACACGCATAAAAGTCCTGCGCATTACTTCCCCCAGTCCATCTCATACTCTGAAAAATAACACCATTCGCCAGCGCGTTTGTCCACTGGTAGTTCTTGCACGGGTCCCAGGTGAGCATGAAGGGGTCGTAGATGACATTCTGGCAGCCTGTGTCGGAGTAGAGGGCGAAGTTGGTGAAGCGGAGGGGGAGTTGGCATGCTGCTTTTTGAGCGGCGTCGGAGGCGGGGGAGGTATATGTTGAAGATGAGGGGGCTTTGGAGGTGTCGGAGGATGGGGAGAAGGGG
>JAAOAK010000360.1:0-65029 GCA_013396175.1 Fusarium denticulatum | reverse complement strand
TAACAAGCCAGCCAGCCAGCCAGCCAACCAGCAGATCTACCGCCTCGACTGAACTTTAGCGCTCCTCCAACGCCGCTCATACGCCCGCCGCGCCCACGGTCCCTCACTCGTCCTTTCACCTCCACAGCCCACAGCCTACTCTTCAGTATAACTGGGTCTCGACCTTTATTACACTTTGGATCCCCCAGGTCCGCATTCTTACTGTTGTATTCAAAACTGCCTCTCGCCCAAACCCAATCACTCTTTCGCCCTAGACGCCCACCTGTCTTCCCGATAGACTCACGGCCGGCTGCGCACCGTCGAACTCTCGTCGCCTTCGTCCGCCTCCTGCTCCTGTTCTTCTCTGCCCGGCCTTCGCCAAGCCCTCTGGCACAGGTCACCATCCGCAATCCGTCTACGACGACATTCGCCGGCTCGCCGCTCCAACTACCCTCACATTCCAATCCTTTAGGGACCACCCAGCAACCTCGACGGCCTCGACCCTGCCTTGCGCCATCTCCGCTTTGGGATTGATTGCCCTCGAAACGTCACATCTACAGCCTCCAGGCGGACTTGTTTGTGATCACGTCCGATCACCAATTACACTACCTGTCTTGTCCGTTGGGACATTTCCGACTTTGGTTCCGTGTCTGCGATCCTGGACCCTCGATCTTGGCAATTTCTAAATCCTATCTCTCGCCTCCTGGTCTTCTTCATCGTGCACCCTCTTGTGGTACAGATTGGCGCCATAACAAGCCACCTTGCGCCGCATATCTCTCGTCACTACTGCGGCCGTTCCCTGCCTGTCCACTCTGTGATTATCATCGACAAGTTCACAGGATAGTTTGTCCTTTATGGCCTTATCGTTCCTGCGGTAGCCTACTTCTAGACCCGACGCCTCTTCCTTCTGTACCATATGAGCATCTCGGTCAGTCTTACTGCGTCAGATTCACAGTCTCCACTTGGTGTCGCTCTTATTACTTGACCTGGTCCCTCCCTTGGAAACGCTCCAAGATCTGGTCCGTTTCCCTATTTGATCTTTTGACTACTCTACTACTCGGCCTGGGACGCGCAGAAGCGTTCCTGACCCTAGAATGATGGGCGTATCACGCTCGCGGAGGCAATCTCTCGAATGCCACGGATGCAACATACCTCCGCCATCCCCTCAACCTTCTTCGGCCTTCGAGGACATCTTCGACGTCGATTCGCCTGTGTCAAGGCCTGTCAGCGAGGCCTTTATGTCTGGAGCCTCCACACCAAACGGCACAATAGGTTCTCGGCCGCCATCTTTGACCGAAATTCTTCTCGATGTTGCGTCGCCACCATGGACCCTCAGCGCCTTCATGGCCTACCTCTCGCAAAACCACTGCATGGAGAGTCTCGAATTCACGCTCGACTCGCAACGATACGCCGCCTTTTACAACGAGATGATTACCAACAACCCGAACCGCACACAAGAGACCAACGACCGTGTCTGTATTTTATGGGAAAAGCTTATGCAGGTTTACATCATCCCTTGTGCACCTCGAGAGGTAAATCTCCCGGCCCGTATCCGCGATCAGCTGCTCGGCCTCCCTTGCGGCCCAACTCCCCCTCACCCAGCACAATTGGATGAGGCCGGTCGGATCCTCTATGAACTCATGAACGATTCGCTACTTCTACCTTTTCTCCAATCTGTCGCCCCCATGCAGCTCGATGGACCCGTCGACGAGCATGGACGTGGATCTCGCCGTTCCTCAAACAGCAACACTCGAATGGGCGCGCCCGTCCGCTCAATGAACTCCATGCATCATACTGACCCTGAGTCCCTGACTGACGACAGCGACTGTAACTCGACTCCTGGTATGGAGCCTATGACCCCCCCCACCACACCGCCTACTTCTGAATGGGCTTTTACAACTTCTCCAGGGGGTCTTCAACGTGCTGTGGCCGCTCACAACAAGGGTTGGAAGAAGATGGGCGCCAAATTGGGGTTCAATCGCAAGAGCTCACGAACACGCTCCGCCCCTACTTCATCTCATCCCCCTCCACCTGAGGGATATCATATGCATCACGACTCCTTATGAGGGTCACAGGTCGCGTCATTGCCTGAATCATCCAACGAAGCCTATTGGACTCATGAGATTTCTCAAGAAGCTCTTGAGGCTGAAGGCTCGTACCATGGTCACCCACTGCATAACAACTCGAATGCAGCGGATGATGGTTGGTACCACAACCCTGACCTCCAACAAGATGGTGGTTTTGGTGATGGCACGGCCGCGAAATACGACACCGCTTCGAGCGGTGCAAAGGCGTCTCTCGTGCAAAGGAACATACGCATGAGAAGACGACAGAACAAGCCTCCAACGCTTGTAACCAATATGCAGTCGGTGGGGAATAAGTACACTCCTCAGTCCCACCAGGCTTCCGCCACACCTTCATATCGTCCTGATCTGCTTCCTCCACCAGTATCTTTCGACTATGCAGGAAACAACATCGAAAACACCCCGATGCCAATGACTGATGTGTCAAATTACCTGCCCACGCCCACTACCAGCAACGAGGACATGAGGTGCCCATCGACAAGTTCAGAAACGGAAGCATTCAGATACGCTTCTCCAATAGAGGACATGTATGGATGGGATGCGGAACTCGAGAGGCGTGAAGCTTCACCAAGCCGGGACTCGATAAGCTCCACCGAAGGTCTTGATGCCTTTGCTCTCAGCTACAGGCGAGCCAATGGTAGCAAGCACAGCTTGCTGCAGCGAGTCTTCCGCGTTGGCTCTTCGTCATCTGTGGGCAAGATGGAGACAGCTGCCTGAGGCGGTGGGGCTTAAACCTGCTTATAGGCCAGTTTCATTGTTTGATATTCATTGTTACGACGTCCAGTTTGGCATTTTGCATACATAAGATTGTCACCGGCCATCATGACAACGGTGGCCGTGTACGGCAGGCAAGGCGTTAGTGGGTTGGGGTTTGGAAGGTCATGTTTATTCATTTGCAAGATCATTTGGCTTTGAGTGTACGCACTGGGCCACTCATTCAAAGGGTGTGAGTGGTGAGACTGCATTTTCACGAGGCGAGGAACGAACGACTGGACGGGTGGCAAAGAAAAAAAAAAAGCCATGAATGGCCCGATCTGGCGATGACGATTACGGCCCTTCGGTTTCGGTTACGATTTTGGATTAATACGAATGGGTACAAAGAAAATAAAGAGAAGGACTTTTGTGTCTAGTTAGCCATGATACCCCCATCCTTCCTCAACAGGAGGGAACCTAGACTTAATGTCTTAAACATATTACATTAACAAAACCTCGTTGTCTTTACTATTGTGTGGCTAATAAACATGAGAAGAAACAGACTTCAGTATGACCCCCAGGAATGGCCCAACGCCATCAGTAGCAAGAATCTAACACCACAGCAAGTCCAGTTGAGCAAGCCCGGGTTGGTAGTAAAGTTTCGGAATGTGTTGGTCTGGAATGTCAGGCCGAATATCAAGCCAAACGCAAAAGACAATCTTTGACTTTGGAAGATGAGGTGTTCCAACATTTCAACTTGCACAGGTCAAGTACACAAACCTGACTAAATCAATATTCTTTGTATATATTGGTGCGTCGACAACTTGACTAATAAAAAGGGAACTCATCAATCGCTAGGGTTCTCGCGTTATCCTAGGAAATAACTTTTATGATACTCCATTGTAGAGGCTATTGCCAGTGGAAGCTGGCAGAAACAAGTTTCCACGATCGACAGTCGTGTATGAAATGCTCGATGGATGGCATTTAACTTGTTTTCATTCTTGGGCGTATCCCCAGTCGCTCTTGCAAAGTTCTGCTGTCCACTAAGCTGGCCCCGAGGACCATGCCACACAATTCTTTGGATAGTGATCCAACATTAGTCGGTCGGCTTGTCGTGACGTGAATACATCTGCCATTCCAGCGAGCTGGCAAAGTCAAGCTTTCCTTGCTCAACTTGCTTACGTGTCACAGTAAGCATGGGCTTCGGCAAACCCATAGACTCTAAGTAGGCAACAGCTAAAGGTTTGTGTGAGTGCGGTAATCTAGTCATGGCAGATACAAATACAGATACAGATACAGATGGGATGGGACATTGGCCATAGGTACGCACATTCTTTCCATTCAAGATCCTTTCGTTGACGGCTCCACTTGAGCTCTTCAGCGATGATGTCTATTACCTTGGGGAGGGCTTCGAGGGCGGCCTGCGCATTGAGAAAGGCCAGTCGCGTGCGTCGAGCGAGAACATCAACGGCCGTCTGGGCGTACTCGTGTCGAATAGCATATCGAATCTCGCCATCAACAAATGGATAGAGTTGAGAGATGCGTTCACCGCGGGCGGGAAAGCGCTTGTCAGTTAGCTTGCAAAGTGAGGCAACAGTCCAGGCACGATCACCATAGGACTCGGTCAAGTGTTTGGCGACCTCAGTCTCAACCCCAAAGTGCTGGATAATAGGGATGAATAGTGTTGGGCTAAAGCCGTGAGCACCAACTAAACGATCCTTGTGCGTCTGACATTTGCCATCCAATATTGCCCCATCGTCAATTAGATCGGTACCGCTGACGCGAGGTGCATCTGTAACAGGCCGGGGCTCAAGACGAAATTCTTGAATGGCAAAGTCTACGCACTCCTCTGCCATTTGCCTATAGGTTGTCCATTTCCCGCCTGCACAAGTCAACAATCCAGAAGCGGAGATATCGATCAGATGATTTCGAACAAGGGACTCAGTGTTCTTGGTTTTGGGGTCCTTGACAAGCGGGCGAATACCGGACCAGGCGGCGAGGACATCACCTCTGCGAACATTTATCTCTGGGCACAGATAGTGGCTGACTTCGCTCAGGATCCACTCGATAGACTTCTCGTCGGGTAGAGGATTTGGTGTAATAGTCGAAGGGGAATCGGTGGTGCCTGCGATAGTGTTGCCTTGCCATGGGAGGAAGAAGATGACCCGGCCGTCAGACGTTGACGGATCGGTCAATCCCATTTTTCCTGGACTGAAATAACCAGGGAGAACGACGTGAACTCCGGATGCTGGGGCCACAAGTTCCTTGCAGCCTGGATCGTCCATTTTTCGAACAGAGTCAGTAAAAGGCCTCGTACAGTTGATGACACTCTTTGCGTGAACAGTTATGGGCTTGGCTGGTTGACCACCCTTTACGGAAACAAGATCCTTGACTATTGCGCCGCAAAGGCTTCCGTCACCATTCTTTATAAGTCTTGTGACCTCAGCATGGTTGACAACAGTTGCACCATAAAGGGCAGCGGTCATTGCAATAGAAACATTCATGCGCGAATCGTTATGTGCACCGTCGTAGTACACGAGAGCACCGACAAGATCCGTAGGCTTAAGCATAGGGAAGGCCTCAAGTGCCTTACTTCGAGTCAGAAAGTAAGACCCCTCAATGCCTTCACTGCCAGCAAGAAAGTCATAGAACTTAGTGCCGGCCCAGTAATAGGGAGCTTTCCACCACTTATCGAGGGGCAGCATAATGGGGAGCCAGGAACTCAGATGGGGAGCCGTCTGTAGGAAGTACTTGCGCTCCTTCAGAGCCTCCTTGACGAGCAAGTACTGGTTATAATCCAAGTTCCAGACGGCTTTCTCGAGATAGCGGACACCTCCATGAACCAGCTTGGTGCTCTTGCTGCTCGTGCCGCTGCTGAAATCGTCACGTTCGACGATAGCAACTTTGAGGCCACGAGTAGCAGCGTCGAGGGCGACACCTGCACCAGTGGCACCACCACCAATGACAAGTATGTCATATTGCTGGACTTGAGGCCGTGAGCTCCCTCGGAGTTGGTCTAGCTGCTCTTCGCGTGTTCTGACGCGAGGAAACCGAGGAAGCTTGAAAGTGCCATCGGCACCAAAGGTTGGAGGCGGAACTGCGGGCGATGCATGGCCAGTGAAATCACGGGGACGGTAGCTATAGATGAGAACAGCTGCGGATGTAGTGGCAACGCCTGGCAGCCAGAACCGACGAAGGAGTCCTCTTGGCACGCCTACAAAGGCCAGCATTTGGGGCAATAGTATAGTACAAGCTTCAGCGGTAGTCTATTCGGAGACTTGGTGCGATGATGAAGAAGCTGTGTGGTATCTGGACCGAAACTGTATGCGGAGTTGTGTGTCTGTAAGAATGAACTGGTAACTAGGTGTTGGATTGTTTATGCGACATTGATGGGGACCATGTCTCGGTCGCACTGCAATGACGAACGATATCGCAGATCGAATACACCCGCAACTACCTACTATAGAGAGATACCTAAGAAGGTCGAGAACGGTTTAGGGCATGTCAGTCCAACACCCAAGGTGCTAAGGTAGATAGATACCTAAGTAAGTACTTTACTTGAGGAAGAAAGAGGGACAAAGAAGTGGGAGAATGAAGGAAGAAGAAGATATCTGTAGAGAGAGTAGAGAGTAGAGAGTAGAGAGAGAGGGAGAGGAGAGAGGGGGAGGTCCTCACCTCCATATAACGAAACGTGTTGGCACATGTAAATCAAGACAAGGCCTCCCTCTTAGGTTCGGGTTCTCTCCTTCTCCTTGAGTCTGCCCTGGGGTTTGGAGTTGGTTTTGGGGTAAGCGCGATGAACCATACCTTTGGTACTTACTTACCTATCAAAACAGAGCAAGATTACCTACCTACCTATGTAAGTACCTTACCTTACCTTAGATAGTACCTGACCAAGTTAGTACTTACGTTAGTATAGTAATAGGTAAGCTTCTCCACCAACAATCAGTTAACTGTAGGTAGTACTTTAGTAGGTAACTAACATCTCTTCCTCTTCTGATCTCAATCTTGAAGTCTCAATTGTAGAGTTAGATTCTTTTGCTCCATATGTAGCAATATCTTCTATGTCTGCCTGCCTGTCTGCCAGACCATCCATTGATCCGAAAAAACCAAACGCCACCCACTCCTCGAGAAGCAAACACCAAACCTCGCTGCCCAGCACTCCATTAGAAACAAGCAAAGGAAACACGCAATGCAGTGGGAATGCACGCGTACATTGTAAACAACATCCATTCGTCGAATCTCTCCCTTCCCTAGCGACTCTCTACCGTCTTCGCAAACAGGATATCAACAAAACACGTAACATAGCTGTGCCCCCCTTTACCAGCCTCGATATCGTTGGATAACTGGGTGCCAATATCGTTGGCGCCGAAATGCCCCATCGACTGCAGCTCGATACCTGCTGCAGCTGACGGTTTGGATATTGTTCTCTCAGTCGTTATTGTGTCGGCCTCAGAACCATGACTTGGCTTCCTTGCAGCCGTCTCACCTCCTTCTTGTACATCTACAGTAATCTCTTGAAACACCATGATGCCGCCATATGATGGAGTTGCTTGTAGTGGCTCCTGTCGCGGGACGTATGTGCTCGATCCTTCCCCTGAGTCGATTGACTGCCTTCGTGCGTTAGTCCCTGGCGAGCAAAGGTTGATGGTCGAGCTGGACCTCGCCGAGTCATTTGATGATACAACGTGCCCAGATATTCTTGAGAGAGACTTTGCTCTAGTTCGTAAACTTCGAGTCGTCTCTGATCGCCCGAACGGCCACCGACTGGACAAGGAGGGGCCGATCCTGTCCTGGGAGCCCTCTTGACGCTTCGCCGTCTTCGCGATGTGGCCAAACTCCTGGTGCAGTCCTCGGGTAAACTCCTGATAGGACTGGGTTGATACCTGACGCATTCTGAAAAAGCTGAGGGGCACGAACTCGCAGTTGGGGCTTGATAGTACCGAATGAATGGGAATCACCAGTCTCACAGCTATCATGGTTGCCTCCAATCGCTTCTCATCCCCACGACAAGGTATGCGGAATGCTGTGGATGTGAGAAGTGCGTCCTCGAGCAAGGGCTCCTTTGTCGATTCGCGCAACGCCTTGATGGTATCTGCAATCTGCCCAGCGAACTCAGCCTCTCGATCACTCCGTTGAGAGTCTTCCTTGCACTTCTTCACGATTTTGGATACTGGCACGTTCTCGAACCTCCTGAGGTAGTGCATTTGCCAGTCTTCAAGATTCTCAAAAGGGAAGGGCATCGATGGGAGCAAATGGCGTGCGCCTTTCCTCACCAAGACTTCGAAGCCAGAACTGACACGAGCTCGGACAGCAAAGAAGCCCAGGTGAGTTCCTTGGCGGATGTGGTTGTGTTCACTTGTATATGTAGCCATCTCTCTCAGTTTTGTCTCAAAGTCATGGGTTTTGATCTGCATACTCGATTTGATGAGGTCGCTGACTTGATGCAACTCGGCAAACCGATATCCAGTGGATATCAGCCGCTCAGTATCGCGAACCGACTCGGAACGGCGGACAAGGAACATCAGAGATCCGCGCCCATAGTCGTGGTTCTCCGTATGCAGGCCCTTCTCCGTAATGTCCAGGCTGTCCTGAACCTCCTCGTTAGCGTCACTGCCTTCCAAGCCTGTCCCAGCATTTGACTGCTTGCGCAGTTGGGGCCGAGGCCGTCTACCGTTGGCACCTGTCGGCAGAATTTGATCCCACAAGACCCCGATGGATGTCAAGTCCTCCCGAAGTCTATCAGCAAGAGCAGCTGCGGCGAGACAAAAAAGCTCCCTAAATATCATGTCATAGCTGTCGATAGTCTCGCCGTGTTCGCTCACAAGCTGGATGCCTCGTCGCCCATCTTTATGCGTGCGGGAATGTGGAAGTTGTGACACGTGTTGCCTCATTCCCCCAACAAGGCTCCATATCATGTTCCAGTTTCTTGATGCTTGGTACATCCAATGGAACAGCGGGTGGCCAGTATTAAAACCCTCCTTGGCATCCTACTACGTTCAGCATCATTTGCGACAACCTGGGCGGAGTCCAGTCTTACCTTTTCCAGAAAAGAATCAGTCACCACAGTGCTTGGGATGTATCCATCAGGGTCAACGAGAATCCTTCCTTCTTTATCGAAGACCGCTGCTGCGAGAGTGATCTGCTGGGCACGAAGGGCGGATCTTCTCATGTTCCTAGCTCGAAGAATAGCCGAAGTGGCAATGATGAAGCAGGCTCCCAATGACTTTACTGTGTTAGCACTCCTTGCTCTTGGTCTTACGAGAGACCTGGGCGTCCGTGTACTTACCAAACAAATGACAACAATAACGGTCCCTGTCCTCGATGGCTCGTTGCCGTCGGGCTTGATGCCCTTCAGTCGATAACGAGTGCCCACAGAAGCGCACCAGTGCATCCCAGACACAGCACCGGCGAGGACAACGGCTGAGATGACTCGCTTCCACCAGGCATTCGCCCACATCGCCCGAAACACGAAAAACATGGCCAATGCCACATTACTAGCCACAATGGCGATGATAGCCGATCCGATGACGTATAACGGCTGGTACACGCACGTATAGTTATTGATAGAAGCATTGCCAAGATAGTGCATCCCGCAGACCGCAGTCCCGCAGAGTACACCACCTGCGACAAGCCTCCACCAAGAAACGACGTTGTTGGTGCCAACGGCCATGAATGCAGCGAGAAGAACTATTATGGGGACGAAGAAAGATATAGCAGTGAAGCCGCTGGAATAGGCAACCTGCAATTCTGGCTGGCCATCGGCGAGATCAATGGCTCTGTTTCCGATGAAGTGCTACAGAAACAAAGAGACGATAAGTCTGACCAGGTATTTTGAAATAAGACGCAATCTGACTTACCATACACCAAATAGATACTCCACCCATCGTAACTGCTGAGCTCATGAGCAGGAGGCTATTTTGGTCAGGACCCTTGTGTGGAGAAATCTGGGGATTTGGTTATCAAGGTAGAGACATACTGATTGAACAGACCCCTTAAACCTGTTCTTCGATTGATGAGCTCGAGGGTTGAACCAGCGCCGACCAGGCTGACGACATAACTCAGGGCAACGAACCCAGCATTGTAACTCTGAGGCACGATATGACCTTGATACCGTTGCAGCAACTCTTCTGTAGACATGGTGGCAGGTACGTGAAAGAGCAACGACAGGTTGCTGCCGCCGTATTTGAGGAAAGCAAAGGTTTGCGACAAGACAGGAAAGCCATCAGGGACAACAGATGTTCTTAACTGACACCGCATGTCAGGTAGCGAGGACGAGGACCTGGGGGCTGTTTCTGGTGGAGTTTGCCATATTGGCCTAGCCACTACGGATAGGCATTAAGGACTTGATGGGAGCTGGCCGTCCACTCAGCAGCTGGGGTTTCTGGATCCAGCACAAGGGAGAAGCCTGCATTCTGGTTGCCACAAAGACACAAGACGTGGACAATGAGATGCTTGGCGCTCAGCAAGAGCCAAAGGTGCTAGCAAGTAAGTGCGATCTCTCTTGAGGGCCCCGAGTCTTGGACCAATGGAGCATGGTGGCCGCCCAGCTGTGGCTTGATAGCTTCCCTGCTTCATTAAGATGACGGCGCTAAGACAAGCCATGGCTCCCGAATTTCGTACAACGGGCATTAAGTTCGAGAGATTAGTGCTGGAGGCTGTCAACATATCTCACCAACCTGCTAGCGTGATGGAGTTGCTTCCTCGGGGATGACGAAGGGTTGGACAAGAGGCGATAGCATAAAGTTGGTCTGAATGTCGTCTTCTCGGTTCTACAAGACTGAGCAATGTACCAAGTAGGTTCTGTACTATACTATAGCCAACATCCATGGCGATTCTGGATCTGCAAAAGACATGGACATTTGCTACCAACAGATATTCAAATCATTTTACCAGGTTCTTGGGACCAGTGCTGGATAGCCGATCATGCTCTTTCTCCCCTGCCTGCCTTCCTATCAGGGAAAAGCAAGCAAGGAGATGGACAGCTGAGTGCAGGGGGTGTGCTAAGGCCCCAAGATGATTTGGATCAGACCTGCAGGGAGAGCGGGGAACACAGCACGGCATACCGTAGCCAGGTGTCTCATATCACCTCAACCCTCGAGTTTCGCGCCTTGCGATTCGTCGAGGCCGGAGTATTCGGGACTTGAAGTTGGAGGCTTGGCAAAGTATATGTAAAAAAAAATATAAAAAAGAGAACTCATGCCGTTACTAGTTCACTTTCAGCTAGCATCGGCTGCATTGATGAGCATCAACGGATGGCAAGGGTGAGGGCAAGGACACGGGTAAAAGAAGAAAAAATACAGGTCATCCAGACCAAGCCAAGGGCGATTGAGCAAACAGATCTATCGCTTATCTTGTATCTCTGCTTCCATTCCTTCAGCATTGCCCACCCTAACAATGAAATGGATGCTGGCCGAACGAGGCACAAATGTTTCCCTCTGAGCCGGACGCACAGGAACCTGCGCTGAAGACAAGCAACTAAGAGGATCCGGCTTTACCATGTTGCCGGGAAATTGATAGTAATGAGATGGAAATCTGAAGCGACAGGGATAAATGTACTCTGTACAGTACAGTATGGGTCTGTGTGCGTGGTCTGAGCTCGCTCGTTTGTTGTTAAACTTTATTAGCGACGCAACGTCGATCCAAGATCCTGATATCTGGGTACGGATATCGCAAGCTAGGATTCCTAGACTAGGTACCTGGTCAGATCTCACCCGCAGTTTGTTGTTTTTGTTTTCCCTCTCATCATTAGTCTCGTTCGCAACGGATCCCGGGTTGCAGAATCCATTCGAGTCTTGATCTGCAAGCCAGTGGCTTGCGGAATTGATAAGCCAACAACATTTCATGTTTGTGTTACTGTCTGTGTCTGTGTTGGTGTTGTTGCCATTTTACCGAAATTGAGGACAAGCTCAGCTGATAGCAGTTGCAATACATACAACACAGCACAACATGGTAATTAATTTGATGGCGTCTGTCTTGCGTAAGGTCGTTATTGGAACACCTTTCGGAGAGGGGCGGAAGAGTCGGCCGGCCTTAACCATCTAGAGAGATGGGTGTGCATTGGCATTGTCTGTCTCTCTTTGAAAGTTGCATGTGGTTTTGGCTTTGCCGACAGTGTTCACAGCAAGCAAAGCATGGTGCCGAATCAATGATGCAATCGAGTTTTCTTTGGTGACTTCAAAGCTCAGTGCTGCTGGCACTATGCTCGACGTTGCCCCATCTTTGTATTCTGCGTACGTTGAGCTTTTTGGTTTCGGTTCTCCCGCCGCGTCGTCACAGCCCGCTTCAACAATAAGCCTCGGTCTCACTCTAAGCACGGACGGGAGGGAGGGACATGTGTTGCCATGAGGTGGGTAGGTAAGGTAGCTGTGAGAATCCTCGGTACTCGTTACGTACTTGAGATGGTGTCTGAGAGCCCAGCCTGGCTGCCAGCCCAGATCTGAGGCTGGAATGCAATGCCACCAACGCTCATCCATTCAGTCTATTGGATCACATTAAAGTATCCGGAAGGGAAACCCTCCACCTCCCTCTTGTCTTGCTCTCCCTTTTTGTAAACTCTAATCGAGAGATAGCCCTTCAGACGTTCAAGGGTTTCAATGACTTGTCGTGGCGCGAGTGTAGCAAGCTGACCATCATGCCATCGCTTATGAGTATGTACTGTGGGGGAACACCATATCCTGGACCGTACAGTAACTGTTTGGGTTATTGTTTAAACCTAACGACTAACGTAATTGTGGCCGGTCCGCTGTAACCAGCGTTTTGCTTTGTCGTGATGTCGGCTGGCTGGCGACGATGAGGGCCCGGGAATATCTCACTTTAGCTGCAGCGCTAGGTTATGTGATCCACAAAGTCAAAGCATTTTTCTTAACATGCTTCAACCAAGGTCTTTTGACGTTCCGCATGTCTCCACGTCCCATATGCATACTAGCATCGCCCGATTGATGCGTCTTACGCCAAATGTATATGCGATGATCAAGCCGGAAAGGCCCTGTGTCTTTTTACAGGCTCCGGGAGGCTTCAGGCTTGTTAATGACCATAATGTCGCTTATACCCTTTCCAAGATCCATTGGATAAGCGCACGATCGAAGGGGGCATTGAATGTGGGTTTGGGAATTAGCTCGTCCGTCTGGCGAGCTAAGTTGGGCGTTGGGCGGGCCTCGGGGCTAATAGCCGACGCTTCTGCAAGGGGCAAACAGCACTGTGGTATGTAGAAACGCTCCCATTCGAGAGATGCTTCCGTGATATGCAAACACAAGCGTAATCATGATGTTTTTAGTGTGGTCGAACCTCGTAACAGGAGAATCCTTTACTCATTTAATTTGCCATGAATTGGTGGGTGTGTGTGTGTGTGTTTGTGCGCGCGGTATATTCAACCATCCAAAGTCAACCTTAGCCCCAGTGGCCGATCGACTTAAGCCAAAGACAATACGTCTCATTGGATCAAAATTCATCTTAACGGTAAACGTTGAGTTCACCCGCAGCGTTCTCTGGAGTTTAAAGAAAGCCCGAGCAGGGTCCTCGTAAATTCGCTAATGGGGTGAAACGTAGCGCATGGAGCCAAGGGCGTGTGTGATCTTTAATCACAGAGTCTTCTCACCTTCTGCCTCCGATCGTTCGGGTCCGTCCATCAATTCCCTTCATCAGTGCTGTTTGTGAAGCAGCTCATCCGCGAGTCTTTTCAGGTAGAAATCACGGATTTCAGGTGGCAGACGGTCAAAGCTCTTTACAATCCGGCTGATGTCTTGCCGTGCCTTCTCATACGCTGCCAGATCCCTGTTACCATACACATCTCGGCTTGTTGAATAACCGCTGTCCAGGTCACGAAAGAAGACATTGACCGCAACGCTGAGATCGGTGGTTGGGCTAGCAGTATGAAGCCACATCGCTGGAATATACAGGAGATCACCCGGGTTAAGAATAGCTTCGTACGGATTTGTCGTCGACACCAACTCCTGCTTGTCTAGGGCTTCCAAAACATCAAGGCTTGAGCTTGAGGCACCCGGCGCAAATGCCAGATTGTTAACGTCCGTTGGCGGAAGGAGAACCATCCGCTTTGATCCTTGGATCTGAGTATAGACGTTTGCCATGACCTGAAGCCCTCGGTTGATTAGCCAAACGGGGCAGCTCATAATTTCCACGTTTACTCACATCGTAGTGTAGCCACATCTTTGCTCGGCCGGATATCCTCAGCACAGAACTGAACATCCGATCCTTGATCAAACTAAGTTCTTCTGGCAATTGAAAGTCGTCGGCAAGAGTTGGGAAGTCGTCTTGAAGATTGGCTGGGGACTCAGTAGGCTTTGCTTCCGAAAGAGCTCGTAAATACACCACTTCACCTCTAGCGGCCTTGGCCATGAACGCCGAGAATGGCTCGGTAACATAACGAAAGTTCTTGGAATTGAAGTCCATCTTGCCTGTTGAACTTTGACATTCATGCACAACAATCTGGTATCTCACATTAGTAGATGCGGCTAGGCTTGGGGCAAACTCAGGGACAAACCTCTTTTGTCTGGCCTACGCGCTGGACCATGTATTCAGGGCTCCATTTATCCACGCAGCCACCCAGGTCTAAGCTTTCAATGATGACTGGCTTTCTGTTTTCGACCAGTTGTTCAAAGTCAGATTTCGATTGTAGCTTGATTCTTGCAATCGACTTGATCGAGGGTTTGAGAGTCGGCTGATGCCAATCAATGATGGTTGTTTGATGTGTAAGTTTAGGCGAATCCTGGTAGTTGACCGAGACTGGGCTACAGGTCGCCGGCTGGATATGTGGCATTTCCGAGAGAGTATTCGTGAGATCGATCTTGTAGACGCTGGTATCCCAGAATGTTCCCATGGAGAAACAGGTCGCCCCTCCACCCAAAACAACAAGCTCAGAGCCAGAAGAAACAGTCGAAGAGCCAACCATGAAAGGCAGTCGTTTGGCATCACTCCTCAAGTCGACATTGAATACTTCCAAGTGCCCATCTTTGACCGAAATGCAAGTCATAGATTGGCCTTGTGAAGATGGGTCCTGTCCCACGCCACCGCATACGAAGTGCGAGGACTCCACGGCTGCTGTTTGGGCACCAAAGACTGAAAGTGACCTTGCATAGCCATGAGAGTCAGTGACTATTTCAAAGTGAATGTGTGGCTATGTTTCCGTCAGCAAATTGAACATGATGCTCCTCAAGTCGGCAAAAAGCCACTCGTCTTTTATGCACAGTCAACATACCACATCGGTCGAGACATTGATAGTCCAGAAATAAGCCTGCTCGTTGATTTTACCATATTTACTTATTCCTCCTGCCACCAGTCCCTGGAAGGTGCCATATTTGCTTGCGGGACTTGGTGAAGCAACAGCAAGTGTTCCGAAAGTAGAGCTGGGTTTGGCGCCAGTCACTGAACATTTGAGCCACCCTTTGACAGGGTGGAACACATAATAATCTGGTGAAATATCGGAAGGTCCTGTCTTGCCACCAAGAACAAGTGCAAGAGATGAGCCTGGTAAATGAACAGCGCAGTGCCGGAACAGCGGTGCAGGGAGATCGAAGGTCTTTTCCCAACGGTTGGAGTCTTTCTTGAAGATCCAACAGTCATTGAGAGCTTTTGACGGAGAAGCCCGACCTCCAATAAGTAAAGTACCAAGATGTCCAACGTCGACGGTTGCGTGACAAATTCTTGCAGTTGGTCCGGCAGGTGATATCTCCAGAGCCATACTGTCCTGTTGAAGGGAATAGATATCGCAGGAATCGAGTCTTGCTTTAATACCCATCCCCAAAGCGTTAATAAGATACTTGCCTCCCTCTGAACTGTGGGCTACCAGAGGCGCACCAAATCGACGTTTGGGAGCGCCCAACGATCCTAATGAGGTCACATTTGCTTTGACATACTTGTTGGAAACACCAACTTGACCACATTGGCCTACACCTCTCTCAGCTTTATGATAAGCCGTGGCATGCAACACGACATAGTGTCTTGAGAACAGGACAAACTCCTCCCATTCATCAAAAGGTTCGACGTCGTCAAGGGCAGCTCTTTCGGCCGAGTCAAGAAACAAATCGCTATTCCAGACCTCCCAAAGGTCCCAGACATCGACGCTGCTCCAACCCCGTTCCTGAAAGCGACGGCGCTGGCTTTCTACGGTTGGGTATTCGTCAACCGATTTTAGGGGCGTATTGAGTTTATTGAAATGCTTCAGCATTGTGCTGGCAAAGGGGTGTTCAGGCCCGTGGGGGAGAATCTGTTCCAGAAGACAGAACTCGGCTTGTTTTCGATCAGTTTAGATTGTGCCATTCCGATAGCGACTTGGAGATTCTCTTTACCTTGTCCAATAGAGCTAGCCCATCGAACCAGAGCATCAGCCGAGAATGTGTCCATATAAGTTATGGATACTTCGGCAACAAACAACACAGAACATTCATTCAAGTTCAAGAATGACTCGAAACAGTTTCGAAGAGACTCCAGTTCCCTGAGATCACATCCAATCTGGCAATACTTGTCGCTATGGAGGAGTATCTGATCCGTGACTTTTTCGCTGATGGTCGGACTGTCACCCAGTAACTCATGTAGCTGCGGTGTTCCGAGAACAATAGCCCGCTTCTTGAGCATGAGATCCGGGTAGTCGACATCGATGAACAATGTGTTATCGCAAGAGTCACCATAGCGATGGTAGGATTGCCACGGAAGAACATCGCTGTGAACGTGTCTGAGCATATACATCTCGAGGGGGGCGGGATAGTTAGTGACTTACCTTCCTGCTCCTAAGTTGATAACTACCTTCTTGCGCCCAGGCTTCGGCGAGGTTACGAATTGGCGGACGATCACATCAATGGCTCTGAGCCTTAGCCAGTAACCACGGTTGATGAGAGGGGCCCTTCGTTGGAACTTGTTCACGAAGTAGCGGAAAAAGTGCAGTTCATCTGGGTAGTAGAGCCTTTCTACGCTCCGCTTGGAAACGATGCTACTGCTATTTGTCTGCAGAAGTGCAAATCTCAGCTCAGCATATGAATGGTTCGAGATGTGGTAATAAGTGAAAGACTTACTCCCATTATCAGATCGTCCAGAGCTTGAGTCCTGGTCATTTTCGTGGGCGGGGGGGTTCTTTTGGCCATCTTGATGAGGCGATGCCAGCAACGCGAAGTCAAACGCCCAAGGTATACAGAAGATCCTATCTGTTAACTCGGCAACAAAAATTTCTTTTGCTGAGTACCTTATGGATAGATGCCAAGGGTAGAGAGGTAAAGATATTCAATCCACGGGATAGAATCAATGTAAAGAAAGAATTGTTAGTGAATTGTGCCCGTCGTAATTTCTTTTAGGTCTAGCGTGGGATAGAGGTCTACAGTACAGTGCTTAAGATAGTAGGTAGCTGACCAGGTTGACCTAGCGATTGAACCGCTATCATGATAACGATTGGTGTGTGACATGCGGAAAATCGACGTCACACGCCAAAAAAAAAAAAAAAAAGCTTCAGGAAGACCGGACTGCCTGGAATCGTGATCTCAACCCCAGGTAAGGCCGTCTTGTTGTTCTTTTAGATACATCAGGCGTCAATTGGTCCTTTCTACTGATTTTGTGCTCCTAGAAACAAATATCATGGCGCTTCTCTTGTTCCATCACTGTTGCTGTTCCTGATTCTGTGGTTTCGATCTGCTTACGGCAAGTTGACTTGGCTTGGGTGATTGACTCCATATGGCGGTTGGCTGGTAGTGTAGTTAACTCCCCCCAGTCTTACTGTCCCCTCTATTAATACTATTGCTACCGATTCGTATCAAACCGCGAGCTCTGACTACCTGTTGCATATCGGCCTGGACTGCTTCGATCTGAGTACGTACGTACGCAAGGCAGCTCACGCTTACACTCGCACTCATCACTGTTGGCCTATTGTCGTTTGCGGTCACCTGAACGGCGTCCCCCCACCGACGCCATCCATTTGATCGTTGCAGCGCGCTCCACGGACCGTCAATCCCAACCTCTTGATCCCAACCAAAGTTGTCAACCTAGCCTCGAGAACCACGTGCTCGTGTCATGTTAAGCAATCTGCATTAACATCCATAGCTGCAAGGTACCGACCGACCTGCACTTGTTCGCCGGCTGCCTCTGTCGCATCGTTTCCCCCTTCGCGCCTAGACAATCGATATCGCAAAGCAAAGGCTCGGTCCTATCTTGCCAGCCGAAATCGCATACGATACACCCTGCAGAGCAATCGTATTTGTCGCGACTGGATTTCTGTGTCATATAGATACACGCCATGGCTACTCCCACCCTCAATTTCATCACTTTCAATCAAGACCACAGCTGTCTTGCTGTTGGTATGACCGCCTACCGCCCTGGCCTCGAGTGGCTGTAGCTAATTGCGCTTCTTCTTCGTAGGTACTTCCAAGGGCTTTCGCATCTACCATACCGATCCTTTCTCTCGAATCTTCAGTAGCGACGATGGCAACATTGCTATTATCGAGATGCTGTTCTCTACCTCCCTCGTCGCTCTCATTCTTTCTCCTCGCCATCTCATAATTCAGAATACTAAGGTACCGGAACTCTTGTTGTCATAAGGGATTGCATTGCTCACAAATGTACTAGAGAGCATCTGTCATTTGCGAACTTACCTTTCCCTCGGCCGTCCTAGCTGTCCGATTGAACCGAAAGCGCCTGGCGGTCGTTCTGGAGGATGAAATATACCTCTACGATATCAGCAACATGAGCCTCCTGCATACGATCCCGACTTCGCCGAATCCTTCTGCTATATGCGCCCTCTCACCTTCCTCCGAGAATTGTTTCATCGCCTATCCGCTGCCCAAGCCTCGAGAGGATCCTGACGCCCGACGCCCTGCTCACGCACCTCCTCATTCGGCTTTTGTTGCGCCTACTTCAGGCGAAGTGTTGGTCTTCGATACTCTTACCCTGAAAGCTGTCAACGTCATCGAGGCGCATCGCTCGCCGTTATGCTGCATCTGTCTGAATAATGAGGGTACTCTGCTCGCTACAGCCAGCGAGACAGGCACAATCATTCGCGTCTTTTCGGTACCAAAGGGCCAAAAGCTATATCAATTTCGACGTGGAACCTACCCATCCACTATCTACAGCATGTCATTTAATCTGAGCTCGACGCTATTATGTGTCTCTTCGACTTCAGATACGGTTCATATCTTCCGACTTGGGGTCCCCCCAGGGAACAATACACCGGCTGGGGCGCCCATTGAATCCCCGGGCTCACAGCGGCAGGATCGTTGGTCTCGAGCAAGGAGCTTCGATGACCCCGAATCCCCAGGCACCAGTGCAGGCGACTCGCCCAAGAACGAATCTTCTGATGTCGTTTCGTCTGGAAGTGGCGCAGGCAGCAGCAACAGCGCAGGGCATACAAGACAGAGTGGCTCATTCAGTAGTATGCTTCGTCGCTCTTCACAAATAATGGGCCGAGGAGTTGCTGGTGTCGTGGGGTCCTACCTACCTCAATCCGTAACAGAAATGTGGGAACCTCTACGCGATTTCGCTTATATCAAGATACCGAAATCTACAGTTCCTTCGGGAACTTCAAGGGCTCTACGTGATGCTCCAGGAGGTCCTTTACGAAGCGTGGTAGCGATGAGTAGTAGCAGTCCTCAAGTAATGGTTGTCACTAGCGATGGCGGCTTTTACGTTTACAATATTGACATGGAACACGGCGGAGAAGGTTACCTGGTCAGGCAATTCTCGTAAGTACTCCTCCAATACCCAAGAGACAAATGTGCTGATCATCGAGGTCAAAGTGTCCTGGAGGGTGACGACAAGAGCGACGCGTCAGGTTATGGAAACTAGCGGAGCCCTGCAAAGGTCAAAAGAAACTGCCGCAGCAATACCAGATCAACCTTGTGCTCTGAGCGAGGTTGATTAATGGAGCGGAAGCATTGCTACCGGCGTTTGTCGGGTCTGGAATCTTTTAACATTAATAATCTCTTTTGCGGCGAGATATCCCTTTCTCTAATACCTTTTTTTGTTTGTTATACTTCCGAACATCGTCCACGTGTGTCGTCAAAGGTACGAGCAATGGGCAGAACGGGTGCGGAATACTTTGGTAGAGGATATTTTGTCACTGGAGATTGCAGTTTCAACATTACATCTTAGCCAAACTTATTGATTATCTCTACATACATCTCGCCGTATGTACGTACGTAGAAGGCAAAGAAGGAGCAGATATGCGTTCATCCAAAGCAACCGAAAGCAATCATAACCCATTGTCGTTCATCATTGTATCCAGTAAATCCGAAATTCCCGTGTGACCAAAAACGAACAAATACCAAGACACAAACCCAGGTACAAGCCACATAATAAAGCAACTCAGCTACCAAGCAACGCCAACAAGAACAACCTTTTAAGGATTTTCCATCTTTGTCCAGGAACAACGAGCGCCGATCCCATTCCCAATCTCCGATCATTCTTTCATGCCAAAATGCAGTCTGTCAGAGACCAGTATGCCCAGCATTAACTATTCCGCCAAGGCACTCCGGACACGCACGAAATGAATCAACAAAGTTTCAGGAGCTGGTTCATATAGTTCCTGTGACTGTGGCAACCCCTCGACCAAAAGACATGCTGGAAAACTGCTGGATGCACCAATAATGCAGCTTTATCGAGAATATGGTCGGTTCATAAGTGCGATCTCCCGTGCAATCTCTGCCCACTCCAAGGTTCGTTTGACTTCGGCGTCTGGATCACCTTCCTGCTGGAGCGCCTCCTCGTACTTCAACAGTTCGTAGGCAAATCGAAGATGTGGTTGAATGATTACGTTCAGGCGTCGGGCTCTGACATAGCAATACGCGTGAGGGAAAGACATCTGTTTCGATCTCATCACTTCGGCAATACAGATAGTAGCGCTTCGGGAAACTCCTACGCGGCAGTGCACCAATGTTGCAGTGCCATTTCGACGACCCCGATCTGTTTCTCGCAATTAGTTTCCGCAAATTCAATAGCCTTCTGCCGCGGTACAAGACTTACCAATAAACTCGAGACACCGAGTGAATTCCTCAGTCAACGGATCAATGCCATTGTCTTGAACGCCCTGGACCACGCAAACATTCTCCTGACCCCAGTCCTCAAGGTCTCCCTCTCGCCACATGGCTGTCTCGCCCACACTCAGGATCTGAGTGATGCCAAGGGCCCGTAGGAGATCAGGATTATTAGCATGGCCCAAATTACCCAGGTACATGTAATCCAAGACTCGACTTGGGAATGATCCATCCAGGGCAGCAAACCAGCTCGGCTCATCCCTGGTCAAATGAGTGATGTCAGTCAGGCTCAGGCCCTTGCAAACAGGAGACTCCCGGAGTAGTCGTGGTGTGATTGAGGTTAATAGTGCGACATCGGTGGGATAAGCGAAGAAATTCCGCTTCTTTTCAGTATGGAGTTTAAGCCATGCTTCAGGAACAGGCCGCCCCGTACTGTAGCTAAAGTACGCGATGCTCAACATAGTCGACTCAGTATAGCCATCGGCGCAATGGAGTAAGATCTTGCGGGGCTTGACGTCAAACATAGGTTGCTGGTCTGAGGGCATAGGCGAGTCTCCCTCGGCGTCCAGATCATCTGTATCCAATGCTGATTCAGGGTCGGGATATGAGCCGTGGGCAAGATGGTAGATCCATTTACATGTTTCAAGAATACCGTCGGCTTCGGAATGTGACCAGGTCGGTGGGAGAATACTTCCGGACGATGGAAAATCAAGGAATCGCTGCTTGTTGTCATCATCAGGGCTTTCGGCAATGAGCTGGAGAGCCAATGGATTCAGCCGACCAAGATCGCTGCACTCAATCAGAATGTCGTATTTCTGCTCCTCAGGGCTTCCTTGCTCAGGCGTAGGGCCCATGAAGACGTTTTTGGAAAACTCGGACGCCTCTGTCATGGCCCACATCTCTCGTCTCTCCTGGTTGAAGAAATCGAGGACATTGCCTGTCAAGTGGCTCGAGGCGTCTACGGCCACTATTTCCGGGTGATTTTCTTCGAATTCTGAGAATGGGCTTGTGCAAACAAAAGTATGATACTCGGGCATCCAAACACCTTGATCCTCATTTCTTTCGCGCCACCGCTTCTGTGCACTCGCAATATCCCATGCGACTTTACGAGTTTTGATCAAATCTCCACCATAGACGATTATGTCCGACAAAACAGCGGTTTTTACGGTCTGAATTTGGAAGTTCCTCACGGAAAACCCCTCCCGAGGATCCGCATCAATAAACTCTGTGGGCTTGTTTGCTTGAACAATCTCATTCGGAGCAACCGCCCCCTTCAGCCGCGCACAGTTTAGATCTCCGTCAGCTTTGACAAGAGTGACAGATCTCAGACAAGAGGGGGTGCGGCGAAGAGGCCGCCGTCGAGTAGCAAAGAAGGACTGCTGGACATGGTTCTGCGGGTGTAGACCATGAAACCATGGGAAAACCAGAGCCGGGTCAGGCAGCGGTTGTCGTGAAGCAACATCGAGGGCCTGGGCAACGCTGGATGTATCAAGCTCATAAATAGAAAGCTCGCCCGACTCGAGTCTTTTGAAGCCGTCAAGCGGATACAAAGCTGAGGTTTGTTGTAGCTGGTCTTGAGACGGTGGTGATGGCGGTGGAGTATCCGGCTCGTCTGGCCGAGCAGGTCCAGTAGGACATATGGGAAGATGCTTATTGGGGACGGGAACTGAGCATGGCGAAGTAGAACTAGAGCTAGATTCAAGGGAGAGTGGCGGAGTTATGGTAGACGAAGGACGATGAGGCGGAATTGGTCGAGCGAGAGCGACGGTAGTCATATCAACGAAGGGGGGTAGATATGTAGCTTATGTATGTTGGACAGCTAGGATGTAATGGCAAGAAACAGTTCCGACTGGCGTTATCGAATGGGGGACTGGGCGGGTTCAAAAGCAGTATGTTATACAAAAATATGGCCCAGATGGGGTGTCTAGTAATTCGATGGGACAGTCAGACAGTATTTCGAGGCCGTTTTCAGACTAGAAATGCAATTTCCTCTCCGACTCGGCCTCAAGACCTCAAAGGGAGACAGTAGTCAAACGGATTCTTGGAAACAGATGCAAGTATAGACAAGGCACACACGGATTTGTTATTGCTGCAAATGGGCGGGCAGCGGGCAACCGTCGCACATGCCTGGGCTCAGGATATGAGACAGAGCATAGGGAAATAAGCCACAGCGATCGCTGGGTGGAATGAGGGTGATGGGATGGAGATTGCGGGATGATGGATCCCAGAGAATTGGATTGGGGGAAGGAAGTTGTGTTTATGAATGGTCAAGTAAAGACTTGGTCCTGAACGTACAATATCGTCGATGCCGCCGCGACGCAATGGTAATGGCAATGGCAATGGCAATGGCAATGGAAGAACGTATCGATCGAGAAGTCCAGGTACGAATCGCCAAGGAGCTCGCAACAGAAGAGAGTAGATAACAAAGCAGTAAGCGAGGCGATGACGCTTTGGGAATCAACACTGTTTATCGTAATGGTCGATCGACGGCCGCAGGCGACAGAATTGAGACGACTGCGAGCAAAAACACAATGGGAGGCACACAGAGGGATGTTAATAGTCTAACATGAAAGATACCAGGCAATGCCGTCGAAGATAGCATGAATACAATGGTCAAGAAGATGAAGGAGGAGAGTCGAGTAGAGAAGAGGGGAACGGGCGACCACGGCCGGCAATCGGATGGATAAGTTAGTCGATAGAGGAGGGTTTCGTAATGGTGGTGGTGATTTGGTTTCGGTACTGTTTTTGGCTTTGTTGGTTGGGTGGTTTGGCAGCGCGGTTGGTTGGATGAGTGAGCGCATGGATGGCGAATGCTAAGTTAGTACATATATGTAAGGTAAGGTATGTAGGTATACTGATAAGGGTAGTCCCTTTTGAAGGTGTGCCGCCCGTAGGTACTGCGCTGCACAGTGTTTTCCTCAGCCTATACCACACAAGTGCATGCCCGAGTTATCTATCTTAGTAGGTACAGTACTTACCAAGAACAAGCTCAGTCTGCAGTAATCGACGAGGAAAATTGGCTGGCTGGTGTTTGTTGAATCAATCGAGACTGGGAGAACATCCAAACCCCAGACCATCCATGGATCCAATGGATTGCAATGCTGTGATAGTGGCCGAACGACCACCCACAACAGGTGGTTTAGGGGCACGGGCCAATCAAGCAAAACCAGCACCGGCATTCAGTGGAGAGCTGGCGTTGGGCTCCCGCTATAATTGGCGGGGAGCTGCGTCCAGAAGCGGGGAGCTGCCTCCCACATCGCACTAGGCTTTGGTCACAGTGCACCTTAGATCCAGAAGCACGGGCTGAACATCCAAGAGTCTCAACTTGATTGGCTGTGAAAGTGATGCAGGATTGAGGTTATCAGACGCTGTGTGTAATGTACGAGGATTAGGTACCAACCTATCTAAGGTAGGCACAGTAGATTAGTAGCTATGTACGTATGTAGATGGAGAATTTACTGATACATATCAGATGGGCTCAGGAACACGAGATCTTCGCAGCGTTGACCATATGCCAATGTGAGGTGATGTTGTGGCAATGTGAGGCCAGCACCTAGGTAGCTACCTATTGAGGCGAAGTTCAGTGAGGATACCACGGGCCAGACCCAAGACAAAGCCGCCCGCGGTGCATTAGCGCCACGCGCCGAGAGCAGTGGACGGGAGGACAGAGCCCGACTCCAGAGCTCCCTGGACTCCACTCTCTTGTTCTCCCCACCACCTTAAACTTGATGCTTCATGTGCCGCTCAATGCTCTTCTACAGTCCTCCTTTGCGTTAACATCTTGGCCGGCGATAAACAACTCCTCGAAGAACTTGTTCACAATATATCAAATATTCATCTATACAATTTATTCATCGGCGAACGTCATGAACTTTCCGTAGTCCCTGACTCTGTCCATCATGAACCCGCAATACGGCATACTCCCAGAGTCACCTCACACGATCAGCAGTAAGTCAGCTACTTACGCCGTCCTTACCTTGCTTATCCTACCTAGGTATCCTGGAAATCAGCATGGCAGGCAAGCGGCCTTCTCCGGACTCCACCCCTAACCCATGAAGACCCCAGGACATCTCCTTATTCAGCTTAGCATCCAGAGCTCTCGAACTACCGGCATTTGGTCTTTGTTCATCTACGGATACCAGAAGTGGAATCAAACCAGCTGAGGTCTACGACTCAATGTCAACCACGCCGAGCGTCATTCTAGCGATAAGGCCACTCATAAGTGACGAGGTTACGCCAGACCTTGGACCCCTCACACAATATCGTCCCGTGGAGATCTTTATGTTACGAACCTCGTTATCTCATCGCGGATAACCATCTAATATACCGGTAAGTTACCTATAGCAATCAGAAAATTCTGTTTCAGGGGCTGTTTCAGAAGACGACGCTCACAGAAAGTCATGTGCACCGTAGTTCATTCTCTCTGTACCTCATGTTTTGCTTGAGTGAATCTTTGGAGCGAGCCTTACTAAACCTGTAACAAGAAATAACGAAGGTTAACATCTCGAAAGATCTTTATACTCTGCTAGTAATTAGCCACTTTCTTGCGTGTGCGTCTACCTAAGGTAGCGTGAGAGAGTGAGAGGGGATGACTTGTTTGTTATATGCTCTCGAATGTCCTAAGCTGGCAAATGTCAATATGCATAGTTCTTTTATACAAGCAATATTAATTTCCGGGGCGTTAACTTTTCAGTGATTTGTATCACACTATCTAAAGTATGGAGGCACAGACGCAGATGACCCCAATTCAATTCCCGTGATATCATGATAACTTGCCTCACCTTGGTGGGGATATCCTTCGGTGTAATGGGTCCTCACCGACAGCTGTATCGGTGACATCAGCGCCCCTGCACGTGACCTCGCGACGCTCAGCTTTGATCACCCAGAAGTTCACGTCACGCCTCACGCCTTCTGCCATCTTTGTCGCTACCCATCTCTTACACCTACAATAATTCGCCGAGGGCTTGCCCCGGTAGTTAGCCATCGGGTCGTCATGAAGTTCAATATCGAGTACGACATCCCTTTCGCCTCGTGGCACCCCTTTCACTCACATCATCTAGTGACTTGCCTGTGCTATTCCCTTATCCCAGGATATATCCAGGTAGGCATTAATAAACGTGTGTTTCACTTGCCAAAAGCTGACTTGGTTTTCTCAGAGCAATATGCGTGAGTTGTTGGGCGTTGTCGTGTCTGAATGGATGAGATGGACTAACCGTGAGGCGCATCAAGTTACATGTGTGATCTCAAAAGTACCTACCCCTTCTAATGCTGAAATGCATCGTGATTGCTGACGTGATCGCCCCTCGCACCAGAAACACTAGACGCAGGGGGCCACTGTGTTCTGGAAATGCCTTCAGGCACAGGCAAGACCGTGTCTCTTCTGTCTCTTATTGTTGCGTACCAACAATACATGCCTGAAAAGCGCAAACTGATCTACTGCTCTCGTGAGTGACACTTGACCTCACCCTGTTATTGCTGACTTACGCCTTAACAGGCACCATGTCCGAGATTGAAAAGGCTTTAGTAGAGCTGAAGTCTCTCATGAAATACCGAGCCGAGCAGCTCGGTTATGAAGAAGAGTTCCGTGGTCTAGGCTTGACAAGTCGAAAGAACCTGTGTCTTCATCCTTCAGTCAAGCGTGAGAAGAGTGGCGCTATAGTTGACGCTCGTTGCAGGAGTCTCACGGCCGGCTTTGTCAAGGAAAAAAAGGAACGTGGAGAAAACGTAGACGTCTGCGTGTATCACGACGTAAGTCTCGCAGAACCTCAATTTTCTTACCCATTCCATGCTCAGCCAGTGATACAGAACCTAGACCTCCTCGAGCCTCACAACCTGATTCCTAATGGCGTCTGGTCTTTCGACGACATGATTCGATACGGTGAAGAGCATAAGCAATGCCCATACTTTACTGCACGCCGAATGGTGAGTATTTTTCTTATTCTATGGGCCTCGGTTTGGTGATTCTTATGCTCTACTTCAGATGCAATACTGCAACGTCGTCATATTCTCCTATCACTATCTGCTTGACCCCAAAATCGCCGAACGGGTATCAAAAGACTTTTCCAAAGACTGTATTGTTGTCTTCGACGAAGCTCACAACATTGACAACGTTTGCATTGAATCTCTCAGCACAGATATCACAGAGGATTCTCTGCGGAAAGCCACAAGAGGAGCTCAGAATCTAGAGAACAAGATTTCACAGATGCGGGATACAGACCAGCAACAATTACAAAACGAGTATGAGAAACTAGTTCAGGGACTGCGTGATGCTGACGAGGCACGTCAAGAAGATGCCTTCATGGCAAATCCTGGTAGGCTTCAAAGAGATCTCCACTTGCTTCCTTGCAATGTGCTAACCATTCCGCAGCCCTTCCCGAAGACTTACTCAAAGAGGCTGTTCCAGGAAACATTCGTAGGGCAGAACACTTTATTGCTTTCCTCAAGAGATTCATTGAGTATCTGAAGACGAGGATGAAAGTGCGCCAGGTCATTTCTGAAACACCGCCTTCGTTCCTTGCCCATCTCCGAGAGCATACTTTTATCGAGAAGAAGCCTTTGAGGTTTTGCGCTGAACGCCTGACATCACTCGTTAGGACCCTCGAGCTCACCAATATTGAAGACTACCAGCCTCTTCAGGAGGTTGCAACTTTTGCAACGCTGGTGGCAACGTACGAGAAAGGCTTTCTCCTTATCCTTGAGCCCTTTGAGTCCGATACTGCTGAAGTGCCTAACCCGGTCCTTCACTTCACCTGTCTTGACGCTGCCATCGCTATCAAGCCCGTCTTTGACAGGTTTTACTCTGTCATTATCACGTCCGGTACCATTTCCCCACTGGAGATATACCCAAAGATGCTGGATTTCTCAACTGTGATACAAGAATCCTATGCCATGACCCTCGCTCGGAGATCCTTCATGCCTATGATTGTCACTCGAGGTAGCGATCAGGCTTCCGTCTCCACCAGCTTTCAAGTGCGGAATGAACCCAGTGTGGTTCGAAACTACGGCAACCTACTCACGGAATTTGCCAAGATCACGCCGGATGGTATGGTTGTCTTCTTTCCATCTTATCTTTATATGGAATCTATCATTAGTATGTGGCAAGGAATGGGTATCCTTGATGAAGTTTGGAAGTACAAACTGATCCTGGTGGAAACGCCCGATGCACAGGAAACATCGCTTGCTCTGGAGACCTACCGCACAGCGTGCTGTAACGGTAGAGGTGCCGTTCTACTCTGTGTCGCTCGAGGAAAGGTATCCGAGGGCATCGACTTCGACCATCAATATGGCCGCACTGTGCTATGCATTGGAGTTCCATTCCAATACACCGAGTCACGTATTCTCAAGGCTCGTCTTCAGTTCTTGAGAGAAACATACCGCATCAAGGAGAATGACTTCCTCTCCTTTGATGCAATGCGACACGCCGCCCAGTGTCTAGGCCGAGTCTTGCGTGGCAAGGACGACTATGGAATCATGGTCCTTGCCGACCGGCGATTCCAGAAGAAGCGCTCACAGCTACCCAAATGGATCAACCAAGGCCTCCAAGAGTCAGACGTCAATCTAAGCACCGACATGGCCGTCAGCAGCGCAAGGCGATTCCTTCGAACTATGGCGCAACCGTTCCGGGCTAAAGACCAGGAAGGCATCAGCACCTGGGGATATAAGGATCTGATGGAACATAAGGAGAAGATGGATCTAGAGAGGATCAAGGAGCTTGAGGAGGAAGCTCAACAACCAAAGCCTGCCGCGCAGGACAATAATTTTGAGTACGACGATGACGAGTTTGACCAAGATATGATGGAGATGGATGGTTTCTAGACTCATTCGAGCAACTGCAATACCAGACGTTAGCGGGTTTAGACTGCAAGGCCAAAAACATATCAAGTTGTATCATATTATTCGGACTAATCAGAGAATGCTAACCCCGTCTAAAGTTAGTTACCTAGCTCTTTTGCAGTGTTGATTCAACTTGAACAGAAATCTAACCAAGCCTTATTTTTGACTGGCTCCAAATACAATGCCAGAACGCCGAATGCTGGCCGTTCACCCAACTCGGGCCTACTCAATCAAAAGAAACAAAGGACAAAACAAGGATATCATCTGCTCTATGCGTTAAAGGTAAGAACAACAATCTAAACTACCAAAAGTCTCTTAGCAGCCTTTGTTGCTCGGAAGGCGGGAATAGAATTTGCCCGACCCGGCTTTCGTCCAATCTCGATGCAAAGCATTCGAATAAAATCATGATTAGTCCAATAGCTGGAGTGCGCACTTAGCATGTTGAGGTACTGTATCTCCAAAGGCCCTCCCCCAGAACGGAGGTACCAGTCGATCTGTCCGTTGTCGTTAAGCAGAAATGCCTTTCTCTCTGCAATCTCTTCCCGGGTAAAGTCGTGCACCTCGAGCTCTAATTGAGAGGGCAATCGAATCGTTGAAGGTCGCTCCGGCTCCGGGACTAGAGGGTTGGGTGCTGGTGCCATGCCTGGTACTACTCCTCGCATTACGGCGCCGACAGACTTCCACAGAGAACCCGAAATGCTAGGTACGTAAGCCTTTTTGAGACTCGCCGCGTAGACAGGGTCCACGGCGCCATTGAGAAGGTACGCAATGGGATCTTCCTTTGCAAGGATGTTGTATATATTGTCCACAGCTAAGCAGCCAAAAGTCCCGGCCTCTGCTACGACGTCTTTCGATAAGATGTCGTTTGAATCAGCTCCAGGCTTCATTCGACCATGACGAGGCATCAGGACACCACGCTCCAGAAGAAGAAAGAATCCCGCAGGGCTGCCCGCCAGGAAAAGATTCTTGGTATCAAACTCGAAGAAACGTGCCTCGGGTTCCTTTCGAGACCAGTCCAACCTTGGCACTGTTGTTGGTTGATTTGAGAGAATCTCAAGAGCCATTGCACTCCCAAGGGAATGTCCGATCATGTGGACGCGTCCGTTGTCAGCAAAACCTGGGTTGTTGCGGCACCAGAGCCGATAGACACGATTTGCTTCTGATACAAGAGCCTGGATCATTTTCCCTTTGTGATGTGACATGTAAAAGGGGATGTCGAACATGATGTCTGATATCATGCTGCGGACGGCCGGAATCGTATCAGGTTCGATGTCTTTGAGTCCAAACCCCTCCGGCGTGTATTCCTCCTTATCTTCCTCCCTCATTGGTCCTCCATCCTCAAAAGACAGGCCCATTCGCCAATTCAGGGGTAAGATCATCAGTCCATTCTGATCATCACGCAGAACCTGCTTGACCAAAGGGCTCTGAAGCTCCATATTCACAGCTCGGCGAAATCCATTGATGGCATGAGTGAAATGGAAACTCTCAACCCTCTCCGCGAACTTCTGGCCAATGCCGTGAGCGACAAGAACCAGATCAGTCACTTGACGCTTCGTGTTATCAGCTTTGCAAGCAGCGCATACATCTTGCCCACGGCTTTCGTGCGACTCATCGGCAGCAGAAGCACCTGCTTTGTTCGGTGCCTGTTTCTTGTGGTGTAGGTACTCCCATGCTGCTCGGTCGAATCCTCGAGCGACAGGAATCCCGACAGTGACGCCTTTCATGATCTTCATCGTCGGCCGTCGGCCATAGTATGCTGATGGCTTCAGGCTCGGTTTTAGTAGAAAAGCCTCAGTGGCATCCTTATACAGGACATGATAATTCGAATACGGTCGGGTTAGGATGCTTGCGTCTTCCGCTGTGGCCTTCTTCATGGGAGTCGTATCAATGTTACCTTCAGCAGCAGCTTCACCCCGAAAGCAGCGAGCAGCACAAAATGGATCTGATGGTATAACTGGCTCAGGGAAGTCGTCTCCGGATCCTATCTCTGAATCCTCGGGCCATAGTCTATGCGAAATCTTTTCTTCGCCCAGGGGTCCAACGTCGATAGCACATCGGAGCTCATCACTCCATGTCTCAGTCCATGGTCGCAAATAGTGATAGCCGGCCTCTAACTGGTTAGCAACAGCCGGTGGTATTGGGAGCATAGTATCTCTAGATTAAGTCAGTTATCCTTTCCCCTCATCGACCCTGGAAATACAACCTATAGAACCAAGTCGCCCTAGAAACAACTGCAACATCGTTGATTGGGGACCAGTATATCGGCTTCATCTGAAGCACAGGCAGCGAGACCATATGAAGTCTTGATATTCCAACCGCAACCTCGGCTACCTTGGTCTGGCTCTCCTCGGGTACTTCCCGGGTCCCTTGGTTCGCAATGTTTACAGTCTCTTCTTGTTCGGGAGCGCCTTGAGGATGATATGGGTTTCGAGAGGTATGCCGGCCTGGGCCTCCGAGTCCAGTCAGCGGGAGAGATCCGGGTTCTGATTGCGTCTCTGGACTTCCAACGCGTACGAATGGTCTGCCTGAAATTCCATCATCGACAACTGGTGGTCGTGTAAGGCCGGGACTGCCAACGGGTGTTTGTATTCGTGGTGGTTGTGAGGTGGATAAGCTATTGGTTCTCGCTCTCATTTCTCCTATAGTTGATCGACGCTTAGAACTACGAGGCTCCGTTGTTGTGGCCTTGGGAACGTGGGCAAATGGGTGGTCAGTAGTACTGGCGGAAGCGGTGCCTGAATGGCTCGAGGGTGTGCTGTTTGATACCGGCTGAGTCTCAATTTCATCGTTGGCTTGCTTTTTCAACCGATCAAGTGCAAACACGACCTGTTGCGTAACTTGGTCCACATTCAGGGCTGGATTTCGCTGCCTGACCAGGGCACAGAAAGCTCTCTCAAGTTCTTGGGAAACGTCAAGGACCAATTCAGAGCAACAGGTGGGCACAGGCGTTGTGGGCAGTACATCACTGACTGGTGCTGTCACATCTTGTGGCTTATAGCCTTTCCGGTGCCTCTCCCAGTGATTTGTAGTTATAAGCTGGATGAGCGATGCGAGCACCTCTGGGTCAAACTGAGGAGTGCGATCCAGATTCCTCAGTGCATCTTGATGAGCGCGACGTGAAGGCTCAGACATGAGACTCAGCCAAGCCTTTTCCAGCGCATTATTATCACCTCGAGAAAAGGGGCGCACTTGTCCTTTATTTGTCTTTGAATCGGCACCAACAGTTGAGGAAGTTGAAAGAGGATCATCAATGGGGATGACTGACGAGTAGAAGAACTGAGCCTCGAACGGGGGGACCTCATCTTCGCGTTGAACGTGAGAAACAGGGGCCAGGCGACACTTGGCGCCGTAGGTGTGGTTATCGTCAGTCATGTCGATCGATAGTGGTGATATCTAGCTCGGGACGCGACTACGAGTGGGATTGGATTGTCCCAACAGCGCTCTCGGGTCAAGCCTTGGGCGGCAGCTGTATATTCTGTAGGAGTCGGCCGTGCCATAGGTACCTAGGTAGAGCTTGAAGCTTCCTTGCTGGTCTCTCACAAGGCCATAGAAATCGGAGGAGGAAGAAGAAGAGAACTTGGCTAAGTAAGGCCAAGGCTTCGGGGCTGTTATTCAAGGGACGCCATGACGTGGGGGATGATGTCTGCCTTTAAAATGTGGGGCTACCTCCAACTACTCCGTACCTTAGGTACCTACTCCGTACTACCTAAGATACTAATACCGAGTACTGTGCCTTGAAACAAATGTATCTCTACAGCCAGGTTGTGAGAAATGATACTTTGCTGCGATCTGAGGAATCTCCAATTTTAGGCACCTTTCTAGAAGATCCAGTTCGACACCAGGTGCCTATTATCACATGCATTAGTTACGCCTGTGCCACATTAATAGGCAAGCATGTCACTAACAAAACGTCCATGTACTCGCATTGAAGCAATTAAGTTGGGTACCTCGATTTTCTACTTGATATTGCTTCAGACTGCTACTACCCTACGATGGTATTGCATACCTAGGTATGGATGGATGCAAACTAAAGTCAAAGATGCCTGCCTACGTACAGCGAGCCCATGACGAATGTTCTGTCGGCATTATCAACAATTACGATGCAATGCAATCCATCCTTCTAGGATGTACATATACTATTCACACAATCCAATCGGATCAATAAGCCAAAGCATGAGCCTGCGAAGCGAAATATCTTATGTATGTAACTACGAATTACGGGATGATGACAATTCAATCCAAATCGATAGGCGATGCTCCACAGACACACCCCTGTCTCAAGTCGGCATTGTTGCATGTGGATGAGAATATTTATACATATGTAGAATCTTTATTTTCACTACATCGTACTAAGGTAGGTATGCCAGATCACATCCCTGATGACCTTCCTACCGTACCATACACTAGACCTACACTATCTTCTACTGTGTATGTAGGTTCGCTCCAATAAAATATATCCAATCTATTCCACTCATTGATGCTGGTGTGAGCCTCCGTGTAATGTAATCAAACTACAGCCGCAAGCAATCTTAATCACAAGGGATGCGAGACCTGAACTCGCTTGCTCTAGTCGAGCAGCAAACCCTGACAAATTATTCTCCAGTGTGGGACTTGGCATAAAAGATCCCATTCCCAGCGAGCTTCCAGATCAAGATTCTATTTGTCAAGTTCGCATATGCCGAGGTGAGTCGTTTCGACATGTCGCCCAGGCGAGGCTCTCGGCATAATGTATGCGAACCCTAGGCTGTCGCATGTGGAAAGGCACCAACAGAGTTTTCCTCTTCGAGAACTTTTGTGTCTGTGCCTCAACCATTGCAGTATCTGCATATTGGAGCAAGGTTTTATCCAGAATATACAGAGACGCTGATCAGTGGACCTCCAGTTCGAGTGCACTTTGCCACCAACTCATTCATGTTTTTTTTTTTGTTGATACATCCAGCCATCGGGTTTCGTCAGTTTGATTACTTCCTTTCTTAGGTGAGAATACGTTTCCTAAAGAATACAGGTCAGCAAGACCCAAAATTGACAAGACACTTTGCCGTGGTATCATTAGCCAGCCTACCTTTTCCAATTCTAGGCCAGGTTTTCATGCCGTTCCCAACTTGAAATGCCTGAAGAAAAGGCTCTGAAAGAAGTTTAACTTCTTCCCGATCAAGGATCCTGCCACATCGATGGATTACTATGTATCTTAAAATACATCCGTGGTGTTGATGACGGCTGTGTAGCATGTTATGCCCAAGCTTATCCAGGGCGGCGAGGGTCTAAACCGGACGGTCTGGTTGGGCTAACAATCCCCAACCCTGCGAAACCTGGACCTTGCAAGTTAAGTGTCCCGATATCAAACCGCTTCGAACAGCCGTCCTCCATATGTCTACCAATTCAACTATTAGAGTTTGTGAGCGCCAGAGTGTATGGCATGCTTACCTTCTCAGAGTATCCTTTCGAGCAAAGAGGCGTCCGCAATAGTCACACTTATGATTGCGCTCCTTCATATGTACACTCTGGTGGTGTCGTTGAAGGTCTGTCTTCCGCACAAACTTCTTAGTGCACCCGTCAACAGTGCAGGGAAATGGATATTCGCGCTTCTCATCATGAGTCTCAAGGTGCGATTTGTAGTTGTAGCTGCGACTGAAGAACTTCCCGCATCCTTTGACTTCGCATTGGAAATTTGCCTCCTCCTTCGATGTGTGCTTTCTTGTGGGTCTCTTGGCCTTGGTCGTCTTCAACAGTCTCCTCTCCTGGCCGAGATCAGGAAGATGATTTTGCGGGGTAGAATAGAACTGCGGCACCTCATATTCTTGCTTCGGCCAAGTCGTTGAACTACTTGCGCCGAGGCTGGAGGGCAAATTTGAAGCGAAGGGGGCTCCATCGGTTTGATAAGCAGCAGCAGCAGCAGCAGCAGCAGATGGACCGGCAGTTGAGTACGGTTGCGGCTCATAACCCTGACCATAGCTGCTCACGGCGCCTTCGACTCTGAATCTCGAGTTAGAGGGATCTTGCAAGTATCCATATGGTGGCCTTGCGCCTATTGATGGCGCTCGCGAGGATTGGCTAGTAGACGGCAATGATGGCTCATGGACTGACGTGTTGCGACTGGGCGGCATGTAGGCGTCATGTGTCTGATATGGGGCAGGCAAACAAGAGTCGTATCCAGCAAATGCATTAAAATCCGCATGCAGGGCGTCAGGTTCTACCGAGCTTGAAGAAGCTGTACTTGCTCCGGCCACTAAGCCGTCTGGTGTGACCCAAGCAGTGCTACCGTGGTCCATGGGAGGCGGTGATAGAAGTTCTGGCTGAGGCACTGTGAACCAGCGAGCGTGGTGGGAGTACGAATCCGAATCCAAGTCTGACTGTGAAACGCCTGAGACAGCTTGCTGAAATGGAGAGCCGTAGCAAGACGGCAGGCGATTCGGGGGGCAGGAAGTGTCAGAACTGGACGAACTCGTTTCGAAGAACTGTGAATACTGCGATACGGGGGAGTTCGAGGTCGAGGGAGGTGTCAGGTACATATTTGAGGTCGTTATAGAAAGCAAGTATGCGAGGGTCGGGTTAGAATCCGTGGGGATGCTAGGGTCATGAGCCATGCACTTCCGGTAGGTAGAGAACCACAGGCCACAGGCACCTTTAGATTAGGTACTACAGTGAGTAGAGATTCATCGACCAAGACGGGAAACCCCATGACGGGGTATCAGTAGGATAAATACAGCGAGGGCACAACCAACACGGGAGATGGAGTTATGAGCAACAGACGCAGACGGACGGTGGCAAGAAAGACGAACGTCGACCAAACCAAGTCCTGGGCGAGAAATGGACGTACGTACAGGGAAGATCGATTACTTAGATCCTCTTTGATGAAGCTACTACTATCGATGAATTAGACCCAGACGAGGTTTGTCGAAGGATCGGTCTCCGCCTGCATGGGGGGGTGCTAGAGAAACAGGCAAGACAGGCTAGACAGGCGAGTCCAAGGTGGGGAGACGGGTAGGTTGGCGTTCACGGCTAGAGAGCCACTGGGAAGGTGTCGAGAAGCGGGCGACGGGGCCGGGAGGAGAGCGAAATGAGGTCTAGGCCAGGATCGAGCTCGCCAACCACACGGCTGGGCCATTGCGACCCTTGACAGATCTCGCGGATGACTTGAGGTAGATAACGGTATCGCTAGGGCCGTTTACTGTCACCAGCCAGCCAAGCAGGCAAGTAAGATGCGTGCAAGTCAGGCCGTTGAGTGCCCCAAATTAGAGCATAAAATCAACCCTAACGCGAACTAAGGTATAGAGGGCCGCGTTCCGCAGCGACAAGGATTTCAAGACTCGAGAGACGGCTGCTTAACACTCTGTGCAGGTACTGTTGTTGGTGCAACGATAACGAACGAAGTAGCATAGAGACAGAGACTAGCCCCAGCCCAGCCTAAGCCAGTCCAAGTCTGGAATGCGTCCGTATTTGAACCATGTTCGTGGGTTCTTTTTCTAAGTGATGCCATCGCCCCATGAGTTCTCCACCATCAAGAGCCAACACAAGAAGAACACCAACACACTCGGAAGATATCGAGTACGGCACCTTGCGCTTTCTCTTGATCGAAGCGTGCGCACAGCCCCAATTTGGCAGGCTGGCCCATGCAGCTCAAGCACTTGTAGTGCCATGACCGCAAGGTAGATGCAGGTGCGTGAGAACCAACGACGGTGGCCCGCGGTCTTAGGTAGGTAGGTAGGTACGTAAGGCACCTTGCAGAGCAGGTAAACAAGTGAGCGCATTTGTCGTTGGCATCCTGTGGTTGCTCACTATTATTATTTTTGGGGGGCAGCATGGCAGATTCGCCGAGACAGAATCAAGGAAAAGTTTGATGGTTGCAACGTCATAAACACCATTCCACAGACTGTCATAATCCCTTTGAGCTATGTTGATTTGACCAGTTAGAATATGGGGGGCCATCACCGCTGACCTGCTGGCGACGGATCGTACACTGCGTCCACATAATTATCATCTGGCGTTCCTGGAGATGGAGGGAGGTTCCTTGGCCAAATCATGGATCGTTCATGTGCAGACATACTGGTAGCTCCCATCAGGACGAGGGCCAGGGGTCTTAGAGTCTGTAGGCTCTGATCTCTGTATGCGTCCCGTCTCAATGACAATGGCAGGGCCAACGGATCAGGTGGTGCGACTCGTGCGAGTCCGGCTCGGTGCAAGCCAGCCAGGGGAATGGTAAGGCAAGGCCAAGTACAGTAGGGGCCGGGCTAGATCCGAACGGCCGATACGGTAAAGTACGAGGAAACGGCTCAAGACCGAGGAAACCCCAGAGGATAATAGGGAATAAACCCCTGGTCGTACCGGTCAAGTGCTGTGTTTGGCTTGGGGCAGGGCCGTGACTCCGGCCGGTCTGGAGAATGGATGTGATATGTGGAAGCTCAAAAATCCACTCATGTCCAATTTATCCCTACACGCTGCCGTTGCACGGAATAATTAAGTGGGAGCGGTCCAGGTGGGTCAGGAACTTGTGGAGTGAGGTGGGCACGATGTAACGAAAGGACAGTGCTGTTTATCCTTGGAACGGCCTGTGATGGCGCTTCTGAAGGCCCAAATGGCGCGGCTGTCTACAGTGTCTGCAACCTTACCACATGTGGCAGTAGATATCGGCTTGTTCCTGGCCTCAAGCCCGCTCAACGGCCGGTGGCGCCCCGCAAAATGGGCTCTAGGTACTGGACATATCGACGCCCCCGACGTTTGATGCACGCACATGTTTGCAAATAGCCTCAATATTCATTCATCCCGTTTAAACGCAGCCGGACCGAAGATACTGCAGCTCCAAAGTCCACGGCACAAAACACAGTTTGAGCCTTATCTTGCCTTGCCTTACCCTACGACGGCCCGGTCCTTTTAATCCTCCGTTCTTACACTGCGCGTACTCCGTCCGTCTAGAATTTAGGTACGTATGTATTGTAGATGGAATTTTAATCAAGGTACCTTTGCGCATCCATCCATCCAATATCTATCTGCAGTTGAGATAGACACACCCACCAAACTTTAACCTTAGAGGATAAAGCCCACTCGGACGGAGATTATAAGCCATATCCGCGTTGCTCTCGCTGTTGCATAGGTAGTGGTATTTGTCAGAAAGCAAGATCTCTTATTCCAATCCATGCGTCTAGGGGAGGTGATGAATTGCATCCGGCGATGCTACTGCGCTAAATGATGACGCAGCGTACGATACCCGTACATACGAGTAGTCTACACCAGCAATCCAGGAGCAAGCAAATGAACATCTGTACAAACAGCGGGTATTCATCATCACCTCAGCCAAGCAAGTCTGCTACATGAAGAGTGAGCACTCAGCCAACGTTAGTGCCTCGGGGGCTTCTGTTGTTGAGGTGCACTGTGATCGTATTTTGCTCGTCGTCTCATGGGTCCCTAAGGTAAGGTAATTTTGGGTCCATCCCGTCTCTAACCTCCACTAACCTCCACCACCTCACGGGGTAAAGTCGCGACGAGTTTGCCCAAATTGGCGAAAGCCAAGACAAAACGTCCCAGCTTTCTAGGGTCCCTGGATCACCATTACCTAGTCTAAGGTAACTAACTAAGGTACCTTACCTTATGTAGACATACAGGCCTGACAGGCGCAGGCGCACCGGTTCTTTTTGCCGCCGAGACGCCCAAGCCCAAGCTTGGTAGGTTCCATTGCTTGTAAGTCCAAGATTCAATGCCAAAGCCAGTGAGCAGGCACACTGTAGAGTATTGCGTCGTGTTCTACATGCGCCAGAGTCTTCAGATGCAACATTATTTCGCTCGGCTTCCTCTTCATTGGCTGCGGGCTCGGCTATAATTATGAGCTGAAGAGTTCTTGAATGATCTACGGCGCAAGGCCTACTTCCAAAACGTCCCGTCCTTTTACAGGCGGCGTCGTATATCGTATACAGGCAGACCAGGCGCTGCATGGCTGCCATCAGCGCCATGGACGGCTTGATTCATCAACCTATGCTTTTGCGATGCTAACGAAACTGAGAAAAGTCATTTCCATTCAACTCGAAAACTTCCTCAAAAGCCTTACCGCTCTAACTACAATATTGTTACTGTCCTAACCAACGTTCGTCTCAAGATCCATATAACCAACTGAGCTTTGTGTGACTGCATGCAAAATGTCAAGGATCTTGGGAAACCTGGAACCTTGCAAAGGAACAAGTTTGTCCATCCGCAGAGTCCGGCCCGGAAACTCTGCAGCAAGGAAAGCAAAGACCTCTGAAAGCTCTCGAGGGCAGGAGTCATGATAACACCTGAGATCAGAACTTCCACAGCAATGGGATCGATAGACTCCACGAGGCGAGCCCGCCAAGGTTACACAAACGGCATTCGGCCATGTCTTCTCATCGCCGAGTAAATTACACGTCCTAGTCAAGATTGAATGATTAGACGCGGTTCGTGCGGTTACCCTCGTGAAAATCATGATTCGAAGAGCGTCCCAAAACTGCAATCACCGATCGGTTGCTACACAAGCTTAATTCAGAGCCAGGTCTTGACTGGCAAAGGCAAATCAACTGTCTCTGATATCGAGGCACGAGTGGATAACCCAGGGCGACAAAGGGAGGGGGGTACATATGTATGTATGTATGTATGTATGGATGGATGGATGGATGTGCGGTCACTGGTGGGCAATCTTTGACTGTTTCCATCGATTCCTGGTACCTATCACCTGCAGAAGCCACTGCATTAGGAATGCCATGGCCTGTGATGAGAACGGTAGCTACGGTACTTTCTCCTTCGCTTGCTTCCAATTCCACGGAGGCCACCCAAACCAGAACCCGGAGGCTGCCAGGATGACATTGCTGTTAGACCAAGCCAAAAGCTCGGGGAACCCCTTACTTTAGCAAGATCTTCCTATGGTATATGACTGACTAACAATTACCCACCATGTTGATTTCCGAATAGCTCTTGGCTGAGTGGTGACTACAGCTGACGGTTGTCGCGACAGCTGGGCAGTATCGAACAAGATATCCATTCTCGCACGATCACACATTTCTTGTAGTAGTGTTCTTCCGCAGTTCCAGCCCGCAACACAACATACAGTCCCATCTGCTTGGTTGCCCATCTTCAGAGGTTGAGTGTGGTTTCGCGATGACTTCTGCCTCGCCTATCCCTGCTCAACGGTTTGGATGACATGCACCGAATTAGAGTTTCCCTGACAGACTCTAAACGGAATTCAGGCGATTTCCAAGTGAGCCGTGCACTGGCTATGATCGATCCCCAGCCTAGGTCTTTCTCCTCGATCAGGGGTCCACGGAGATCCATTCCACTTGGAGCCTCCAGACCATCCATGCATGCCATGATGATCTTCAAGTCAAGGATCTCGAAGATCTATCTCACGGCTGAGGTAGGCAGGAAGTCGTAACCTCAGCTCTCATCCAGTTCCAGTCTCGGTCTGACGATGGAAAGTCGCACAAGACAGGTACGTAGAGCTGCGGCACCTAAACCGGCAAATTCCCCGAAATCTGCCTGCTATATTGGTTTGTTACTGCAGTACCTCCTATATCCTTGTCAGTTGGTGGTGATCTTCTAGCCCCCAGGGCTTGTTTACAATCCGTCGACCAAACTACGAGCAACCAAGGTACACACACATCTGGCTACTGGGTATATGGCAAAGGCCCGTTGAGGCGGCCGCGCCCGGGGTTTCTTATGTCCAGGACTCTACGTCTAAGTCAAACAGTCCAGAGTCTAGATCGCAATAACAGACCCCTAGTTCTATTCTTAGATTGTCACTGCAACAAGAGCTTTAGAACATTTGTTGTTGAACCCCAAAGCACTGTCACACATTAATGACGCGAGGGTTCCAAGTATCTCATGAGTTCCTCGGCTCGACGAGTATCAGATGCTTGTCACCGAGTCTCTCAATTGCAACCCCATGATCTCGCTCTTTTACTCATGGACCAAGCATACCTTTTCAAGAAGCCCCGAGAGTGTTCATCTACTCGCCACACAGTTATTCTCGGTATCCGTGAAGTATGTCACAGTTATGATAGTCCAGACTATGCAAATCTTTCGCGAGTTTACATACAAACATTTGTTAGGCGAGTGTATTAATAATCGAACCACATCTCTGGGGCGTTCTGAGTTCTTGTTCTTGTTCTTGTCGCACCCCGGCGAGCATCCATACGTATCTGCCTGTCTGTTTACCTAGGCAAAGCCTTTGGCGAGTTGCCAGAAGTTGTCCATCTTAGTGCGAGCCAGAGCATCTCTCGCTTCCGAGTCTGTCTCACACACTTTACTTCCCCATTTCCTGAATGCTCGCGCCTTCTCTTCGCCCTCAAAGACAAGCTTGCATTCGTTCATCGACATATCCTTAAGCTCGCCGTTATCCTTTTCGGCGAGAAGCCAGTCGCGTGTGGCGCCTTGTTTTCCGTCTCGGTCCCTTGACGGCGAGTTCTCGGTCCAGTCGATTCGGTTAAGCATGAGCTTCTTGTACTTCTTGATACTCCATTCGCCTCCCTCTACAATCACTAAATTGAATTTGGGGTGCATGACGCATATGCCTGTAAGTGCCAGTTGCTCAGCGTTCATGCCGATCTTATAACGGTGTTGTCCATTCGCGAGGCTTCCAATCTTGAAAACCAACATGTGAATTCCCTTCTCGGCGTCTTTTTGTTGATTCGTCGCGATTTTGTCGTGTTTCTGATCCTTGGTGAGTTTTCTTTCTTCGTTTGTTTCGACGTGTTTCTGGTGGCGTTCCGCAATCTCTCGATTGACGCGCGCTTCAACAGCAGTTGGATCCTTGACAGCAACTAGATAAAGCATTAGCATGTGATTGAGTCAATGAGATCGTATGTTAGACTTACCGTCACCAAGAACTCGCATCAGATTGCCTTTCTTGACCTTGGGAGGCGGAGCTGGTACCAATCCCAAGCGAATTTTAGCTTGCATTTCTTTTAGCTCAGCCATTCGTCGTTGTCGCCTCAACTTCGCTTGTTCTCTCGAAGTCAGGAACATAGGCTTCGCCGCCGGAACGTGTCGATCTTGAGGTGGCTCGAGTGCCACCGGATGCTGAATGTATTCAGTGATGATGCTGTCGGCTGTCGTAAGTTTGAGTTTCGAAGGGTCATCCAGCCTGTCATAGTTTCCTCCTTCAACAAGTCCTTCGTCCCACCACTCAATCTCTGGTGGTGCATCTACGACATAGTTCCTTTCAACATCTAGATCGTCGTCGATACCAGCTTTTCGAGTTTGCTCTGCAATTCGTTTTTTCATCGCCTCCAAGGCGGCTTGTCGACGAAGAGCATTGGCTTGGGCGATGTATTTGCCCTTCTGGTTGAACATAAGTGATCTTGATTGTCGTCCCTTCCCTCCACCAGGTTGTGTTGAAAGACTAGAATCGTAGTAGGGATTTTCCCCATTCTGTTTATTGGCGAAGCCAGGCCTCGTGGCGTCTTGCGATCGGACCTTGTCTGTTCGCCCGCTTGATGGTGTTGGCGTCGATTCCTTTGATTTATTTGCGGGCTTATATGATCCTAGATCCTCCAAGGCAGGATGAAGCCCAACATTGAGACCCCCCTTTGCCTTACTGGTTCCGATTGCTGCTGCGACTCGAGCCTTGAGTGCAGCCATCCTGTCCGCAGCAGACTCGGTCTTTTGTACTCGCGATGAGGAATCATGGCGAGGGCCAAGTCCATGGAATTGGTTGTTGCGATCCATCACTGCAGCTCAACGATGCCTGGTCGTTTGGTTGAGGCTACAAAGGCACTGCCTTTGCGGCTGTGCTAAGGAGCGCCTTAGGGTGATCAATAATTTCAACCGCAAACTACGGCGTGTATCAACAGGAAAGTTCCAGTAGGATGGTCCGGCGATCGTGGTTTCGATGATGCGCGTGCAATAGATACAGCTTTCAAGATGATGCAAATGGCAAGGTCAGTAAGAGCCATGCGTGGAGACGCTGAGTCGCGCGCAAGACTGTATGGTCGGTCTAAAATTCTGCCGGGCCGCACCGCCAAAAAATTGTTCTCTCGCAACGGTCCCACTGCCTCTCCGATTTACCTTCACTTCGCATACTGCGTTGGGAATGGATTTCGTCAGTTAACCCAAAGACGTCGCTCAATCGCCATATTATTCGCTCGAAAGGGCGACAGTAACGTCACCATGAACATCGCACAGCCGGTCGCATCCGGTGTAGAGAGCGTTGAGTTTACGTTCTTGTCACCAAAGGAAATTCGAGCAATCTCTGTGAAGCGAATTGAGAACCCCGAAACGTTCGACAATCTTCTCAACCCTGTACCAGGCGGTCTCTATGACCCTGCTCTCGGGTCTTGGGGCGATGCGCCGTAAGTTCCATTGACACATCAAGATTGACGAAGACAGCCTCTCACAGCGCAATCACAGGTGCACAACATGTAACTTGAACCAGGCAACATGCCCCGGCCATGCTGGACACATTCAACTTCCTGTGCCAGTATATCATCCAGTATTCATGGATCAAGCTTATCGACTCCTGAAGGCTGCCTGCGTCTACTGCAAAGGATTCCGACTTCACCAGAAAGAACTACACAAGTATGTGTGCCAACTAAAGCTTCTTCAGCACGGCTTGATTCAGGAGGCTCACGTAGTGGGTGCCATTGGCGATAACGAGCTGGCCATCGAGCTCGGCGACTTCTCTGAATTGGAAAGTGAAGCTGAGGAGGAGGGCGCCACCAACTCGATCGATAACGTAACGCGCGCAAGAGACAAGTACGTCGACAAGTGTCTTAGCGGTATTAAGATCAAGAGAGGCGAAACAAAGAGAGGAAAACACGAGGGATCGAGCGAAATGCGTCGTGAGATTATTAAGGAGTTTCTGGCAGAAATCACCAAGCGCAGAGTTTGCGCTAGTTGTGGTGGTATTTCACCCTCCTACCGCAAGGATCGATTTGTTAAAGTCTTTGAGAGATCCCTCTCTGATAAGGACAAGGCCAAGATGGCTCAGAAGAATTTCAAGCAGGCCGATGCTATGGCCAGGGTCCACCAAGCTGCGACCAAACAGAAGCCCGATGGATACTCTTCCGATGAGGGCGTTGCAGATGTGGCTTCTCCTGCTCGTGAGACTTCCCGCATTAATGGAGATGTCGTCCATCAGGACACGGAGATGGTGGACGCGGATACGGCTTCTACTTCTTCTTCTCCACAGCGGTATATCAGCGCTATGGAGGTGCGAGCTCGTCTCAACGAGTTGTTCACCAAGGAGCAAGAATTGGTTTCCCTCCTATACAATGCGAAGCCCCCGACCCGAAGCTCTACCAAAGTCACGCCCGACATGTTCTTTTTGACAACCATCTTAGTTCCTCCCAACCGCTACCGCCCCGAGGCTCGAACAGGCGAGTCCGAGATTTCTGAAGCCCAGCAAAATTCTCTTTACAAAAACATTCTTAGAGGCTGTGGGACGATCGCGCGTCTACACAGGGAGTTACAGGAGGAGAAAGCCGATGTCAACAGGATGCATCAGGCCTCAGCAGAGCTACAAGAGTCGGTCAACGCGCTCATTGACAAGAATAAAAACCCGGTCCAAGGTGCTGCAGCGAAGCGCAACGAGGATGGCATCAAGCAGAAGCTCGAGAAGAAGGAAGGTCTCTTCCGAAAGAACATGATGGGCAAGCGTGTTAATTACGCCGCTCGAAGTGTCATCTCACCCGATCCCAATATCGAGACCAACGAAATCGGTGTGCCACCTGTCTTTGCGAAGAAGTTGACATATCCTGAGCCAGTGACCAGTCACAACTTCAGAGACATGCAACAAGCTGTCATCAACGGTGTCGACAAATGGCCTGGCGCTTTTGCTATCGAAAATGAAAATGGCCAGATCGTCAACCTTCGCAACAAATCGATCGACGACCGTGTGTCTCTCGCAAACCAGCTACTGGCTCCCACGAGCAGTAATGCTGCTAGGACCCGGAACAAGAAGGTCTACCGCCATCTGACCAATGGCGATGTCGTTCTGATGAACCGGCAGCCAACACTTCACAAGCCGTCTATTATGGGACATCGAGTTCGAGTTCTCCCTGGCGAGAAGACAATTCGAATGCACTACGCCAACTGTAACACATACAACGCTGATTTCGATGGTGATGAGATGAACATGCATTTCCCGCAGAACGAAGTTGCCCGCGCTGAGGCCCTCCAGATTGCCGACACTGATCACCAATATCTATCTGGTACTGCGGGAAAACCCCTCCGAGGTCTCATTCAGGATCATATCTCAGTATCCGTTGCTCTCTGTAACCGCGACACATTCTTCACCAAAGGCGACTATCAACAACTGGTTTACAACGCGCTGCGGCCCGAGAGCGGCCACATTGTCGGCGAGAGAATCGAACTTGTTGCCCCTGCAGTGATCCGACCTGTAGCTCGATGGACTGGCAAGCAGGTCATCACCACCATCTTGAAGAACATGCAGCCTCCCAACTGCGGCGGGCTTTCCATGAAAGCGGAAACACAAATCAAAGCCAGTCAGTGGGGTGTTAATTCTGAAGAAGGAACTGTCGTTTTTCAGGATGGCGAATTCATCACCGGTATTCTGGATAAGTCTCAGATTGGTCCCAGCTCTGGGGGTGTAATCCACGCTGTTCATGAGATTTATGGCCCGGCTGTTGCGGGTAAGCTCTTGAGTAGTCTCGGTAGATTGCTCACCCGATATCTCAACATGAGGGCCTTCTCGTGTGGTATGGATGATCTGAGACTTACACCTGAGGGAGAGCAAGCACGGCGAGAAGCGCTTGTACCTGCTGACTCAGTGGGTCTCAAAGTTGCATCTTCCTACGTTTCCCTCGAGCAGGACCGAGGTCCCAGAGATCCTCTACTATTGGAACGCCTGGAAGAGGTACTTCGCGATGACAGCAAACAAGAAGGTCTGGATCTTCTTATGAAGGAAGGTCTTAGTAAGATCACGGACAAGATCCAGACAGCTACCATGCCTGTTGGTCTCGAGAAGGCTTTCCCCTTCAACCAGATGCAAGCCATGACAACATCCGGTGCCAAGGGATCCAGAGTGAATGCTTCACTGATTTCTTGTAACCTTGGTCAGCAAGTTTTGGAGGGTCGGCGTGTCCCTATCATGGTCAGCGGCAAGTCGTTGCCATGCTTTAACCCATTCGAAACTCATGCTCGAGCTGGCGGTTATATCGTGCAGCGCTTCCTTACAGGAATCCGGCCTCAAGAGTACTATTTTCATCACATGGCTGGTCGAGAAGGACTGATCGATACTGCTGTCAAGACGTCCCGCTCCGGTTACCTGCAGCGATGTGTTATCAAGGGTATGGAGGGTCTGACGGTCGCGTACGATACTACCGTGCGAGATGCAGATGGCTCCATGATCCAGTTCCTATATGGCGAGGATGGTCTCGATGTTTCTAAGCAGAAGTATTTGACCGATTTCAGCTTCATCCTGGAGAACGTCACGTCAGAGGCTTCACAGCTCCGTTACGACCCCAGCGTAGGCGACCGCCTAGGAATGCACCGCGATTCGATCACCAAATACATGAAGAAGGCTCTCAAGCACACCAACGTTAAAGGTTCCAAGGCTCAGGATCCGATCTCAGGTCTCTTCAATCCCGCCACGACTGCGTTCGCCACATCTGAGAACTTCTACAAGGCTATGACTTCATACATCAAGGAGAATAAGGATGGCCTTGTTCGAGACAAATCGGATAGGAACAAGCTTGCGCTCTCCCGTGTGAGCCTCAACAAGAAGAATGCGGAGATGCTGTTCGCGATGAAATACTTGCGGTCTCTTGTGGAGCCTGGAGAAGCTGTCGGTATCGTAGCGGGTCAGTCTGTTGGTGAGCCTTCAACGCAAATGACACTGAACACCTTCCATTTGGCTGGCCACTCTGCCAAGAACGTCACGCTGGGTATCCCTCGACTGCGTGAGATTCTTATGACAGCTAGCGACAAGATCTCCACCCCTGCCATGTCTATTTACCCAATCGAGGAGATGTCTGTAGAAGATGCAGAGATCTTCGCCAAGTCTATCTCAGTGTTACCTCTTGGCTTCATACTCGATAGCATCAACGTTGAAGAGAAGGTCGGTCAAGGCAAGATTTACGGATCGGCCAAGATTTACAAGGTCGATATACAGTTCTTCGACTCGGAGGAGTACACCAAGACATACGCCATCAATATCTCAGACGTTGTCGAAGCTGTTGAGAGGAAGCTCCTCCACCGGCTGGTGACTCTTGTGAAGAAGGACATCAGGAAGCGAATGACCATGTCTACAATGGCCACTCCCGACGTTGGCGCCAAGGCTGGTGTTGTGGAGACGGCTGCTCCCAATGCCGAAGCTGCCGGCAATTTCGAAGATGATGAGGATGGTGAGGATGGTGATGACGACGCGACGAATGCCAAGCAGCGAGCCAAACGAAGTGAGGCCGTGTCATACGGACCCAACGATGATGACGATGATGCCGTGCAGCAGGAAATGGAGCGAGATGCCGGTGACGATGATGCTGAGGAGGATGAAGGCTTCGGTGGCAGCCCCCGGCAGGCGGAAGATGACGGGGACGGCGACGATGTCGACTGGTCTGCAAAGGCACGAACCAACCGGGTCCTGGAACAATACGCCGAGGTTACAGACTTCTCCTTCGACGAGAAGACAGGAGCCAGCTGCAGCTTCACACTGGAGTATGATTCAACTATTCCCAAAGTCCTCATGCTCAACCTCGTTCAAGATGCTGTGAAGAAGACGGTGATCCAGGAGATTTCTGGCGTCGGTGCCTGCACCCTTGTCGAGGAGAAGGACACAAAGATCATCCATACTGCTGGTGTGAACCTGCAGGCAATGCAGCGATACAGCGATTTCATTGACCCAAACCGCATTCAGACCAACGACATCGCTGCCGTACTGGCCGTGTACGGTGTCGAGGCAGCTCGCCAAAACATCGTGCAAGAACTTGCCGGCGTCTTCGGATCTCACGGCATCAAGGTGGACAACCGCCACCTGAATTTGATCGGAGACCACATGACGAGGAATGGTGGGTTTACACCTTTCAACCGAATGGGTCTGAAGGGTAACGTCAGTCCCTTCACCAAGATGAGTTTCGAGACGACGCTCGCATTCCTCAAGGACGCTGTGCTGGATGGTGATTGGGACGATCTGTCTACGCCCAGTGGTCGGCTGGTGATAGGTAGACTTGGAAAGGTTGGCACAGGTGGCTTCGATGTTTTGGCGCAACTTCCTACATATCATGTTGATTCTTTGGCGTAATTTGAACTGTAATAAAAAGAGTAGATATCTGCATTCAATTTGATCGATTATATAATACTTGTTCGCATAAGCCGTTGAATCCCTAGCATCCGTCAAGAGAGTAAATGGTGCCATGGAGCCAGCCTCGCAAGACTCGATCGGGTTTGACAATTGCACAATGATGAATGAATTAGAGAGCAAATGACTGGACACGTGCGACTATTTTCACAGACAGTGGCGATGAGTCATTTAGCAAGTATCGTGGCGGTTTAGAAATATGCTGAATGTCAGGCTCCCTTCACAGCTGATTATTGGGCACAATATCACTTCACAATGAGACGGGCAACGGGAGCAGGTACCATTGACATGAAGTCAGTTGACATCAGTCGCGTATGTACAGTCGGACGCGCTGCGTTATTTACGTTTCGAATCGAGAACGCGGCAGCGCGCGATGGCGATCTAACTACATAAAGTCTACCCTTGGCAAATCACACGAGGAACAAGAAATGATGATCAAAGACCAGTGGTCGATTGCGTAAGGCAGCTAATTAGCTTGCCATTTAATATACATCCCAACTGTAGAAAGCATGTTCCTCGTGAACGCCTTGATTATCCCCTAACCATGATATCCCTCGTGTCAAAGCAAAAAGTCGTGATTCTCCCAAATACCCATGTCTAAGGTCGCTTAGTTGCGCTCGCCTCGGAGACGGCGGGCGAGCTGGATGTCCTTGGACTGGATGGTGACACGCTTGGCGTGGATGGCGCAGAGGTTGGTGTCCTCAAAGAGGGAGACGAGGTAAGACTCGACGGACTCCTGGAGAGCACCGATGGCAGAGGACTGGAAGCGGAGATCAGACTTGAAGTCCTGGGCAATCTCACGGACCTATTTGTCGAATGTTAGTATGTGTCAAGCTGTGATAGATGTAGCAGGTGACGCTTACCAGACGCTGGAAGGGGAGCTTTCGGATGAGGAGCTCAGTCGACTTCTGGTATCGTCGAATCTCACGGAGAGCGACGGTACCGGGCTTGTAGCGGTGAGGCTTCTTGACACCTCCGGTGGACGGGGCGGACTTGCGCGCTGTTGGTGATGAAGTTAGTAATGATGCTTTTGATGGACCAAGACGCGTATCGCGTCGGGTTGAAGTCACGGTGAGGAGCACTTACCGGCCTTGGAAGCAAGCTGTTTGCGAGGGGCCTTGCCACCAGTGGACTTGCGGGCGGTCTGCTTAGTGCGAGCCATTGCTGAAGATTGATGTGAAGATGGAAGAGGTTAAAAGAGTATGTGGTTGATTGATGGTTGTTGTTGATGGATGATTGTGGGGGTGGAAGGCTGAAGTGGGTGTGTGATGCAGAAGGAAAAGTCGAGAGAGGGAGCAGGCGGGGGGATTCCTTTATACCTGAGTGTGCAGGCGGCGGCTGATCTGAGTGCAGTGGACCGTGCGCGCTGATTGGAGTGTGTTGTTTGCAATCACCCACCGAAAATGGAAAAATGGGGCCCTAGCGAAAAATGCACCACTGACTGCAAAAAAAAAAGCTTCACGCGTGCTGATTTTCTATTGGCTCCGATTTTCACTTTTATCTCGTCTGCACGCGTAAGGTACTGACTGTAGCGCCCCATGCACGCACGCACGCTTGTCAAAGTCACCCACCCGTTGGAATCTGATCTCTATTTTGCCAGGCAGCCAATGGCGAATTTGCTGTCCGAGGCCATGAATTTCTGTCCAGGCACCTGATTATTCCGATAATTGATTGATTGAGGCGAAACTCGACCCGGGGATGAGGCACGTGGCCACAGTCAGTCAGTCCACTCTGGGGAACATGCCGCTAGTATCTCGTTTCCCGTTACTGTTTTTGTATGAGTCTACGCATATGCTATGCCTTGTGTGATGTTGGATGTGATGAATGTTTTTGGTCTTTGTAGTCTGCTCTATTGTAGTGCTTGTTGGTGAGTCTACGATTGGCTGCAACTTTCTGTGTTCTCAGTTGCTTGGACTGTGCATGATACTATTCTGGTAAGTGTACAATACAAAGAGTAATTATTGATATTCTTTCCTCTTAATACCTTGCTACTCTATTTTGAGCTTCAATCGTTATTGTTTAGTTATGTCACTTTTGTGTTGATGTCTATGTATCGAGTTGGGCATCTTAAATTGTCAGACCTATTCAACGACAGAATTAACCATATTCAACAAAACAGTAAACTCAACGCAGCAGTAACGGAAATCGCCACAGTTGATGGGCAATGAGTCACAACAGCCTAAAGTTTATGCCATAGAGCCTACAATAACATTTCAACAGCTTTACCGCTCTTCAGTTTGTCCATGTTATAAGGTACACATGGACCAATAAACATCTTGTGGTTAAAAACTACCCTACAACAAGACTTTACACGGATGGGACAACATTGCATCCAATTGCATGAGTGGGTGGGTCACCTATGCTGCTCAGTGCCGGGAGCTTAGAGAGAGCCTGAGACCGACCCCGACCGACCACCCCCGCTTTCGATTTCAAAAATCAACGCAAGCCGAATTTTTAATTCGTCAGCTTAAAAACTCGCGTCACTAGGCACCTCTGCTCCTAGATCGCGTCGCCCGGCAGGGATCAAGATCACACAGTGGGTCCAGCCAACTGATCCGGATTCTGGCCCACTCGTACTTAAGCTATCCCACTCCCGCTCTTCATTGCTGCATCTTATACTCAAACACCTTCATCCAACGTCTCTCTACATCTACTGCTCATCCCTATACACTACGAGTGTATACACACACCACACACACCAAACAACCAACTATCACTCTATCACAATGACTGGACGTAAGTAACAACCCGCCTCTGCATCCGCATCTGCATACTTGCTCTACCACCATCGACGCGTTGCGGACGCGCCTCTCGCGTTTCCTCCCCAAGCTTACAATCATCACAGGCGGCAAGGGCGGCAAGGGTCTCGGCAAGGGCGGTGCCAAGCGTCACCGAAAGATTTTGCGAGACAACATCCAGGGTATCACTAAGCCCGCTATCCGACGTCTCGCTCGCCGAGGCGGTGTCAAGCGTATTTCTGCCAGTAAGTTGCTCACCACATGAGACTGACATGAGTGTGACTCTAACGCACTACAGTGATATACGAGGAGACCCGCGGTGTCCTGAAGACCTTCCTCGAGGGCGTCATTCGTGACGCCGTCACATACACCGAGCACGCCAAGCGCAAGACAGTCACATCTCTCGATGTTGTCTACGCCCTGAAGCGACAAGGCCGCACCCTTTACGGTTTCGGTGGTTAAGCGCGCTCTGTTTTACATGCTGTTACGAATCTTTGCGGTCGACTGCTTGCTGCGCAGGACCATGTAGGGTGTTTCATGACGACAAATGGGTCCGGTCTTGTTTTTTTGGGTGTTATGTATCATAGGGAAACGGGAGATTACATTCGGGGATAATCGAACATGCCCTCGAGGCGATCTTGATCATCACATAGTGCCAATCTCTTGAATTGTTGTGAACACCTTGCTGTACTCTTGTAGGCCCTTTGTGAGCGTCGACAATACCCGTGCGCTGATTTGGTCGCGTCATTGCCAGCGCGTTCAGGCTGTGGCGCGCTATGTGTGTAATGATTGTTATGTACCGTGTTGTTGACGCGAGTGGGAGCCGTTGAGGCACGTTGACGGGTAGTGTCGTTAACAATGCTTCCATGAACGCGTCTGATTTACCTCGCGTTTGACTCCTGGGGAGGAACGTAGGTCAAAGTCTACAAGCGGAGCACCACTTAGACATTGTGAAACTGCAAAAACTATTTGATGGCTGGCTTCGCTATAAGGCACACGTTGAAAACGTAAGCACACACCCGCATCAGCCCAAGATGAAACCTCTTTTAAAATAAATAAATAAACCGATTCTACTGTTGGTCTCAATATCAATGTATTGATTCACTCGCATTACAGACTGCCTAGACTGCTGATGTCCTAGCCTACCCTGGAGTTCGATTGCATAAACTGAGTGTCCAGTTAGAGACAGCTGGAAACCTCTTAATAACTGCTGTTGCACTGCCTTCACTAATGAGTCACTTTACTGCGTATTTGTTGGGGCCGGTTGAGATAATACGAACAGGCATTGGCGACTGAACAAATGCGGTTCTGGAACAGTCTATATCTCGCCTTGTGATCAGTAACTATCTCGAACCTTGCTTGATAACTGCGGTCGGAGTGAAACTCATCTTTGATATTGGCCGAGAGGTAACGTATTGGAAACTCGTATAGGTAATTAGGTACATAGTAAGCAAGGGCAAACAGATCCAGGCACGCATGTCACCCGATAGATCAATATTCGGATACATCTCATGCTCTTGTTAATCGGCCGAAGGTATCGGATTACGGAGCCTACGGGTGGCGAGAACAAAGGATCGTCGGGCCTGGACCACGTGGATGGTTTGCTAAATTAGAGGCCGCCGTAGACGCAGACGCAGACACAACCGGGAGCGGAACTTACCATGTTTGGCCCATGCCCACTACCTACCTACAGCACTACCTACGGATGAATAGGTAAGAGAAAAAAGACCGTCGGCATTGATCAACAATATATTACTCAGCCTTGAAGGTGGCTAAATGATGACGGGGATTACAAATGGCACCGAAAAGTTGGAGTTGGACACGATCGGATTACTCTGGAAACCCGAGAGCGACGGAGATAATGAATGAATGAATGGCCATGCTAGCCATGGTCAAATCCGTAGCCCAACTCTCGGCAATGGGGTTTGTCATGAAGCTACCTACCTAGGTGTGCATACAGAACATGCATGAGGCCCCCTCCACACACGGACAAGCCGAACGGTGGAAGCTGGATATCAATGATAAGATCTATCTGTGCGGACAACAAATGTACTGCAGATTTCGAGATGGATATTTGGAAGCAATGATGGAACAACCATGTCCATGTCGTACAGAGAAACGCCTTGACCAGTCAGTCGGTACCAGCTTACATCGAATCGAATAGTGTATGGTATGTATGTACTGTTTAAGACCCCTGTAACGTAGCATACATAGAGTAACAATGCCTCCTCGATCAAGCATTGTTTCTCACACAGCTTGGTGACTGCTCAGCTCTGTTAATCCTTTACTCATCTTGTTCGCCGACAACAACGAAATCGGATAATTGAGATTTCGATGTGCAAATTGCATCGTACCTAACTTAGTGCCAGAGGAAACACATTGGCATACTATTCACACGCACGGACATGCGGTAAAGACTATCGGTACCTCAGTGACTACATATAAGCCATCGAATACATTGTGCGCATGTACGTAGTGAGATAGATGCTCAGACACTAATAGCGAGAGATGGATCGCCCGGTGCCGGCCTCAGCCGCCGCCGTTGCGGGCACGGGTACTGTGCTGAGATTTCGCCGCCAGCCCTACGCGGGCGGACCTAACGGACGGAAGAGAAGCACCTAGTAGCTACCTGTCCCAGGTAGGCCAGGCCAGGCCACACTTAGTTAACTTACCTATGGCTAATAAAATACTGTAAACGTTTGGTACCAGCTGAGAATTACGGTAGCTTACATTCATTTCACACTGCAGTATGTAACTAGACGCTGTGCATGTCACTTCTTTGGTTCTCGGACCGGGCAAGGAAACAAGATCGAGATGAACATGGCGTGCAACTCAAAGTCATGAGCTTTTGCCGACAAAGTCGCACGCCCAGCTCAAATGATATGTAGATCTTGCATGTTTTTACACAGACCCAGATAGGTAGGGTGGTTCCAACGATGAAGGATTTTATTTTCGTGCCTACTTTACCTTATAGCCCGGCGAGTTCTATCCTTCCAATTATCCTGGTTCAGAGTGCCGAGTTATCGTCCCCGAAGCGTTTGCGGATTTAGATTTATTACCTGCCTGCCTGCTTGCCTGCCTACATACTCATGCATCTTTCCAAATAGGTCTTCTTACCTGAAAGAGTCAAACGCTCGTTGATCATCTATAACGGGAAGTTCTGTCCGAGCATCGGGGAATCGAAGCCATCATCAAAGCTGTCCGAGGAGTTCATCGTGCCGGAAAACCCGTTGGGCTGGGACACGGAGGCAGCTCAGTCAGTTCGCGGAGAAACAGAACACAGGCTTCTAGAAACAGGTGGGACCGAACAAGATCGATCTGAGCAGCTTAAAAATATTTAGACTCTAAAATCAGAGCTTGTGGCTTAGCTTCCAACGAGCCACACGTCTGATTGGCTGGAGCACAAAGTCCGATAGCATCCGACGGCTGATAGCGGATCGGTCAGGCCGAGAATGCACTGCAACAAAAAAATTCGAACAGAGGTTCATCCAATTATATCATTTCATTTCATCGATTGTTGAACTTTTCCCGACCAGCGAGATGCGACTAGGGTTGGTTCCTGCATTGAGCGAGTTCGTTACTCCGTATCCCTATGATCAATAGGTAGGATGGGATACTGGTAGAGATTTTTCCTCCTGTTTTTGTGTCTTTACCCTATCGAGCAGTATCCTCCGGGTAGGTGGTAACGCTTGAACAGGTGTTGTCTTGAATCCACGAGACAGTCACATACATGTACTGTACATGCATGGTATGGTTAGTCACACCATAGGGCGTGTCATACGACGACTCTGCAAATATTTTTCTTAGCTCCCCTGATTTGAGTTCCAAGACTCCCCCAGGACTGGCCAACATCTGGCAGCTCAGTCGAAATGTCGAACCGTGATGAATCAACATACGACGACATGTCTCATGTGACCTTGACCAAGAGTCATCATGTGATTATAAATGGTGGGGTAGAGATTCGCATAGAGTGTGGCGGAATCTGAAAGAGTGGCGTCGGAACCAGATGACAAACCATGAGATGTGGCTGTGCGAGGGAGCCAGTGCGAGGGGGATACGTATCCATTAAAACAAATGGGAGGGAGGATCGACGGGGCTAGACTACGTCAGTGGAACCCTTCAAGAGGTCGAAAAAAAAACTTGAGCGTGCTGGGTCAGGCTAAGATTTTCCTGAGCAGCGTCAGAGCCCAAGGAATTGAGAGATCCTATTGGGCACCGGTTCTGATGGGCCCCTATCGGCGTCAGAGCCCTGCAGCCTTGAACGCAAACTGGCCTTGGCCCTTGAACCCGAACCTTGAACAAACCTAAAGTGATACGTACCATTGCTTGATACGGGCATGCATCTCTGGATTCCCCGGAGTGGGAGTGACATGTCCGTTGCGGGAGGCTTGGGGGCTTTGTTGAGTCTCGGGACCCAATTAGTCAGTTAGTCAACACCTCGCTGTTCGGTTTGTTCGTCTCGCGAGGAGGGAGAGGAAGAGGGACGGGATATTTGAAATCAAGAGGAGAGGATTATATGTATTGTATGGTCGTAAATTATCGTCAGTGCACGGCGGTGATTGAGAAGGGACTGGAAGCGACCTGAAGCAGCGGGAAGATCAGCAGCCATGGTCATATTCTCGAATGGTGACCCAGACAGATATCATCATCATCAGCATCATCATCCATGATCAACCAGCCATCATTGATCTGTTATTTCACCAGGAGCAAGCAAGTGCACACACACACACATACCTAGACCTACCTTACCTACGTAGTAGTTAGTGTGTCGCATAACTGCCAATCCGCCGCTGACCTAGGGGAAAAAACTAAGCAAGACAACGGCCTCGAGTCTGGCGTGACGATATACATTATCCACACACCACGACATACTTACCTACCGTGGTACATTAATTACTTCACAACCTGTCGAGGTTGCATGCCACACGCACACAGCACCCACCCTCATCGCATCGAATTGTCCAAGAGTCATCAAGCCCACACCACCATCGAATATACCGGGTTACATACCGCAAATCGACCTCACTCCCTGCTGCGGTACCCTCTTCCACGGCTGCTGCTGGGCCATACATACGCTAGGTACTCAGCGATTCTTTCCAGATCCCGGCCTCGGTGCTGTCCTGTGCATCATCGAGTGGGCCCAGGGTCTTTTTTAGTCTCGGCCCGGTGGGGGTGCACCTAGTGACTTCATCGGACTCCAGCACTGTACCTCCATACGGGCTACTAACCTTACCTTTACCTTACCTTATCCATCAGTCTTTTGGCTTCCATCACTCACACCTTGTTACTCATCTGAGCGGTCCCTGCTTTCTTTAAAAAGCGACCACGCCCGCCTTTCGCCACTTTCTCTCAACTCTAAACATAAACTCATCTTTTACAACATCACCATGTTATCGATCCCTCGACTACATCAACAGCAACTTCAGCTCCAACAACTGCAACACAACTCTTCCAACTCTCAGCACCACCAGCAGTATCCCTATTCTCAGAACTGCCATACCGAATACAACTCTGCCGCCTACTCTGACCTTCCTCGATCGACTTACGAAGACGAGATCACTGCTTTGAGTCAACAACTTCCCACCGACCTCATGCAGCCCGAAACCTGGGGAGCACTTGCCCAACAGACTCACAGGTTACCTCGTGGTGGGACTCACCAGCGCGAGTCTTCTTTGTCGTCTTTAGGGTCTTCAACAGCTGGGCCTGCCTCGCCCTTCAACCACAACACATCGAACCCACATATTGCAATCACCGACGCAAACGACCAGGGCAATCCCTCATATTATCATCTGGCCAAGTCCATGGCTCCCTATGCTGGATATCAGACTTGCGGAGGCTTGGAGCAGAATGCTATGCCTGAAATGGCATATCCAATCACTTTGTCAGGACCAAGCAGCAAGCCAAGGATGGATCGGACTTTGATGCAAGCTCCCGACTTCTCTGGTGGCTCATCACGGTCACACCCCGCCTCAGTGGCGAGTTCCATCGCGGGTGACTCACCTGCAACTCCTACAGTTGGCGAAGCAGATAACTTGGAGAGGAGGCGAAAAGGTAATGTTCTCTACGACGGCCTCATATTCATGGATACAAGCTCACATTCTTATTACCCAGGTTTTGCCAATGCCCCAAAACTTGACAGAACTATGACAGACATTTATGCAGACGAACTCTACAGCCCCAACTTTGCCATCACATCAACCCCCCCCTCGCAAACTCAGGTATCTTTGTCACCTACAAACGATGTCTTCAGCCAGCGACTCAACGCCGCCAACAATCAGCATCTAAGTGCTGCTCAATCGCCAGTCTCTAGCAACTCGCGAGATAGGTCACCCTTCAGAACTGGCTCGCCTCTCGCCCCTTCTCCCGCCCATGAGTTTGGCAACCATGGACTTCCACAGAACTTGACATTCAACAGCGCACAGCGCATACGCGAGCAGAACAAGGCACACCAAGATGCTCAGGTCATGCGTCAACAGATGAACTTGAAGCAGGAGCCCGAGACTCCCAAGACCATTTCTCCAAAGGATGCTATTCTCGAGTTCAATGAGTCTGAGGGTGACAACAATTTCCCTTTATTTCCTCAGAGCTCTTCAGGCTTTGATTTAGACCAGTTTCCAAAGTCAATGGTTAGTTCTCAAGAATCTATACACGACACGCACAGCCAAAATCATTTCAACTTCCCGTCATCGCATGCAGCCAATGGAATTTCGGTGCCTCAACAATACCCATTTATTGCGCACCCGCGGATGAACCACGAGACACCACCTCGCTTGAGCTCCGCTGGATCGAGCTCGAACGAATCGCGCAATGTCACTCCTGCAACCCGCCCCGGCAGCACTGCTGCTGATGGCGGCACTTACACTTGCACATACCACGGCTGCACATTACGATTTGAAACCCCAGCGCTACTTCAGAAGCACAAGCGGGAAGGCCACCGACAGACTCAGAACCTTGGGCCTTCACAGCCTCGCAACATGGGTATGACATCTGCACTGCTGAACTCACAGGCGGGCCCCCATCGTTGCGACCGGATCAACCCAAGCACTGGCAAGCCCTGCAACACAGTCTTCTCTAGGCCATATGATCTCACTCGCCATGAGGACACCATCCACAACGCTCGCAAGCAAAAGGTGCGATGTGATCTTTGCACCGAGGAGAAGACATTTAGTCGTGCGGATGCTCTAACCAGGCACTATCGCGTATGCCATCCGGACGTGGAACTTCCGGGCAAGCATCGTCGACGAGCTGGTGCTTGAGTTGCACCCATGGCGTGCTAGCATGTATGCTTCGCCCCTGACGACGGCCCAAGTCAAGTCACCTCAGGATTGGCGCCGTGCCGTTACAGTACTCTAGGTGATGCCGCATGACGTTAACCGTAATATGTGGGTGCCTCATGACGTAGCCAGATTGACCGGAAAGGACCCTTCCTGCAGGAAGGGACCCTTAGACCCACCTGCCCGCACTATGGCCCAGGGCGCTATCGGTTTGGCACTTTGTCGACCAACCCGATTCAAGCAATCTCAAGCCTTGCGGTGATCGGTCCACAACCCGCCAAGCCTTGTTTCGACGGTGGTTGTGACATCATATGGACCCACACAAGTCTCAGTCACCGACCGGTATCCCCCCCGACACTCCCTGATGATGACATGGCGTCCGTCATGGACTGTCACTGTCATTCGTTGTCATTGTACATTATCCTGATTCTAGTTGTTTCGGTCATCCAAGGTCATTTCCTATGCGACTTGCATGTATGTACGTATGTATGTATGTATCTATTACTCGTACCAGGTCATCTGGCCGGCCAGAATCACCTCATGTTTGTTATGGAAAAATTGGAATGGGATGGGATGGGATGGATTTGATTGGGTTGATTGGTAACTGGTCTAGACAAAAAGCAAACAGGAGCGTTTCGGTTTTGTTTACTACAGCGAGTTTTGTCTTTGTCTCTTTGGGGCAGATGATACCTAGGATTGGAATTTGAGTCGAGTCGCTTCTGCGAGTTGAAACGTCATGATGTCTGATGACTGCATTGACAGGAAGGATAGAGAAGACACCAATAGCGCTTTCAGCCGTTTGAACAGGGTCGGAAACAGCAAGGGTTAGCTCATTACTGGCTGTACTGTCTGTACTTTGTTATTTTTGGAGATAAGCGACAATTATAGATTATGATGATGTATGATATAATGCGACACAACAGAAAAAGATTAACTTATCAGAATCAAAGACTTGCAATTCTCCCCCCAGCGCCCATCTACCTAATATTAGCAGCCGTATGATCGTATGTATGTGTGTATGTGTGTGTGTACTGCACCGTGATGCATATCAATGCTGCAAGTAAGCAGCAAGTTTAGACCGCTCATAAACATCTGGCACTATTAGCTACTGTGCCACTGTTTGTAGATCTGACCCTCGAAATCGATCATAAGTGGGCATTGATGATGGACGCGACATACATATTCTACTGTACTGCCGATCAGTATCAAGCTCACCCTCCGCTACCCTTGGTAAGGGTTACTTAATCAGTACTGATATTGATGCAACGACGTCACAAGGGTTACAGTTCCCTTGCTCCTCTCTGCATGGGTCTAGGTACGGTATAGCAATGAATGTCTTGCAAGGTTTGATCCTTGCAACGAAGCAATCATATCTGAAAGTGCTGTAAGTAAGTAGTCTGCACAAACTAAGTTAGTCCGATGGCCCCATAGCAAGCATCATAGTGTGTAAGATAGTTTTGTTCTTTCTGGTAAACTCTTCTCCAAGTTCTTGTTAGGACGATTTCACAAGTGTACCGTAATTTCGTCACAGATATCCACTTGACGCAATTCTAAAAAGTTAGGGTACGGAGTTGCACATACTTGTATGCCTCTTTGCGGCACGGCAGTAGGGAGAGTCTGAATAACGTCACAGCTTGGGCGCACTCCATTTCCCCAGCGTTACCAGAAGTAGCAACATGTGACCGAACGACATACGTAGTAATGAACAACATGCATTCTTTCTGTGAATAGTAACACACACCTCACCCCGCATCATCACACCATAGTCATAGCCATAGCCCTTCCTTAGCTCGACTCAGCTCAACTCTATCTCACTGTCTGATCTGGTTCCCGATCTCCCCACCAACGCCACAGTCTTCTTGCACCTTATATCTGAGCGCCCAAGCAAGTAGAAACCAAGTGGCCGGCATACAGTAGCCCACTTTGTGCCAAATTACGTCGTCGTTGATTTATTCGAGTCAAGACCATCCATTATAAGCCGAGAACGGCTGCGCGGGCGTCCTTGTAAAGTGGTGCAATTCCCGTCCAGAGTTCAAACTGAAATAGACCAGATTAGTTGCCTGAACTATCCTTCCTACCACAGAAAATCTATGGTCATGTCATAAGTGAACTTACCTGATACCACCCCTGAGAGACAAGGACCTCTAGCCCTGGAATTGTGGTCCAGTTACCGGCATCCTCTGCCAACTGCATTATCGGGGTATGGCTGGGTTTGTATGCCATTTCGAGGAGGACTCGGCGCTCTTCGTTAATAGCTGGCCGACTGAGCACGACAGCTACGAGCTCCCGCAGAATTAGGTCGATAGGCCGATCAGCGGGAATAGTACTGACGACGACCTTGACGTTCGGCGAGACCTTGTCTATGTCTGAAGCCTGGCTCAGGCCTTGTAGGCTGTAATCGCTGGGGAAGTCAGCTGCAAGTGCTTCTGCCTTGGCCTGGTTGCGAGCGGCAACGTAAATTGGGCTGAAACCCAGAGAGTGCAGAGCAAAGACGGCAGCTCTGGTAGTCCCACCGGAGCCCACGACCATGGCGGCCCCCCTTGTATCAGAGTCTGCCTGTTCCTCGATACCGGCGTCATGGAGAGCGTGTACCATGCCTCTCCAGTCTGTGTTGTCTCCCAAAAGTCGTCGACGGCCATTGACGTCAGTTTTGCCCAAGGGAACAACGGTGTTGACAGCTCCGATGGCCTGAGCTGCAGCAGAAAGCTCGTCAACCTGACTCATGATATCCAACTTGAGAGGTATGGTGACCGAGGCGCCTCCAAAATCAGCAGACCTCAGCACTTCACGCACATCCTCGATTTTGTCCGTCTCGAGACGATGGTACTGATGAGGCAGACCCATCTGCCCAAACAGGGTGTTGTGAAGAGCAGGCGAGCGAGATGCTGAGATGGGCTTTCCAAACAGATAGAATTTGTACGGGTCCAGATCGCCGAGTAATGCAAGAGCACGGCGTATCTCAGACGCGGACATCTGGCCTGGTGCGGCCTTGAAGGGCAGGGCGGGATGAGACACGGGCGTCAAGAACCGGTTCAGCACACGACTCAACTTTCCAGCTTTGCCCATGTTGATGACAATCATGGGTGTCTTCTGCGCTTCCTGCATTCGAGATTTGAATTTGGCAAGGTCGAAGTTGTCCTCAGGAGTGCGAGCAATACCGACCAGTTTGATTATATCGCCGTACTGGAGAGCCCGGTTGTAGTACTGAATCCACGACGCATTCTTCCAAGACATGGTACCCTTGGGGTCATGGTGAGAGGCGATTATGCGCGAATACCCGCGAGATTCTGTGACAGATTGGATGACATCGTCGGGCAGCGTCATTTCAACATCGACGTACTCCAGACCCATCCGCAAAGCCAGGCGGTAGAGCTGGAGACCTTCTTCATAGGCACTGTCTGGGAATTTACCACCCTGAGATTCGGTCCTCAACGTGAAAACGATAGGCTTCTTCGCTGAGGCGCGAAGAGTCGAAATCTGACGAGTAACAGAGTCGATGGAACGATCCTGGAGCAAATCAACCCTGAGCTCGACGGCATCAGAGCCAACCACAACCTCTGGCACGAGGGCAACAGCCCCGTCGACGTCAGGCACAGTAAGAGACACAAAGAAACTGTGGTCTTTGTTCAAAACGTCCTTGAAATGAGAGTTTCTGCCTGCGATAGAATGTACGAATTGCTGGAAGTCGGAGGGAATCTCCGCCTTGGAGCCAGACGATTCGGAGTGCGGACTGTAGTACAGATGCGTGCTGCACTCGTTGTAGAAGTCCTTGCGGCGCAAATAGACCTGTCGAATCTCACTGGTATAGGCCGGTCGGGTTTTGTCACGGTTGAGATATTCAACCACTTGGTCGGTGTCGCGGTGGACTAATAAGACATTGCCACCGCTTTTGCCGTAGCTCTTGAGCATCTCTCTCGCCTCCGGAGTCTCGACCAAACCACCACCACAAGAGAAGATATGGCCAGTCTTGTTGTTCTCCATGACATCCTGCAGAAGTGCCAGCTCATCCGCACGGAAGCCCTCCCACCCACGGTCACCTCTGATCATTTCGGGAATCGTCCGCCCGGCACGCCTCTCCAGCTCCTGATCCAAATCGATGAATTTCCAACCCAGAAGCTTAGCCATCCAATTACCAGCGGTAGTCTTACCGGCGCCTCGCATTCCGATGATGAAGACTGAGCGTTCCAAAACTGTCTCTTGGCTCTCATGGTCATGGTCATGGTCATCAACATCTGGCTCCTCACCGACCATGTCGACTTTGAAAGCTTGGGAGAGAACGTCCCACCACCCTGGCCAGGTTTTGCCAACACATTCCCTCTCCGTGATGACCACAGGGCCAGGCGAGGCAATTGCAAGAACACTAAAGCTCATCGCAACACGATGGTCATCATAGCAATGAATACCAACCTCTGGCGTCACTACACCGCCATCTCGGCTCTTACCGAGCACCTCAATACCATCCTCAAGCTCATTACATTGCACGCCAAACTTTGCAAGCTGATCCTTCATAGCGGCAATACGATTGCACTCTTTGACGCGTTGATTAGCAATGCCCGTGATTCGAGTTGTACCCGAAGCGACAGCGGCCAGGACTGACGCCGTGAGGAATGCGTCGGTCATGGGCTCCATATCGACGTGAGCAAGGCCATTGAGTTGGCCAGGGGCAGGACCAGTGACAGTTGTGGAGTGGTCAGACTGCTCAACATAACATCCCATAGGCCTCAGGACATCAACAGCGAAGCGGGCATCTCCCTGCAGGGACTTTGAGCCAATATTAGGAATTGTACACTTGGTACCAGTAATGGCGGCAACTGCAAGGGGGTAAGTCGCAGAACTCGCGTCACTCTCAATGGTGTACTCCTGAGGGTTCTTATAAGTACCCTGAGGGATATGATAGGTGTTGGGCTCATGCGAAGAAACATCCACGTTGATACCGAAGGAGGCCATCATGGTGATAGTCATATCGATGTAAGGCTGGGAGATGGGCTTGCCTCCAACCAGACGCAGTGTGACAGGGTTCTTGGCGTAAGGAGCGGCCATGAGAATTGATGAAACGTATTGTGACGAAATGGTCGCGGCAAGCTCGATGTCCCCCCCCTGGAACCCACCAGCGGCATCAATTCGCAAGGGTAGACTGTTCTCCTTACCAAGATACTCGATTTCGACACCGTTGGAGCGCAAGGCATCAACAAGTGCGCCGATCGGGCGAACCTGCATCCTTGCGTTGCCCGTCAGAACGTTGACACGAGAATCCTGGCTAGGGGCGGCAAGGGCGACAACGGTAGTCAGGAAACGGGATGCTGTGCCGGCATTCCCCAAATATAGAGGCTCTTTGCTTGCTCGCAGGTTGCCACCCTTGCCTTCAACCACCAGGACCTCTCCAGCTTCTTGCCAGGAGTAAGAAGCGCCCCCGAGCTGATGGATTGCCGAAAGCATGTACTCGGTATCATCGGAATGGAGAAGATTCTTGATGCGGCAAGTTCCTGAACCGAGGGCGGCGAGGATGAGAGCTCGGTTGGAGATGCTCTTTGAGCCTGGCGGAGCCACTGTGACGTTCAGATCCTCAGGAACACCAGGGGTGACCCGAATGGATGATGACAAGATGGTCCGGATTACCTTATCTTCCACGACGCTGGCGCGTGGCTCGTGACACTTGCCAATGGCCGAGAGGAGAACAATCTTCTTCTTCTTTCCATCATTCTTTTTATCCACACCCATCTTTTCAAGAAGAATATCCACCGGACACTTCTTACCCGCTGTCAGCTTGATGACACGCTTGTCACGGAGCGAGGTTGGAAGATCGTAACTGGCGATGCACTTGACTAGCCTGGCAACTGCACCGGGACGCAAAACACCAAGGTGACGTGCGAGCTCTGCTTCCTTGACCATGCCGATAGCAACGGCCTCGCCGTGGAGAAGTTGTGGGGTCAGGATAGCCTCGAACGCGTGTCCAATGGAGTGACCGAAGTTGAGAAGGTTACGTAGACCACCCTCTCGTTCATCACTAGACACAACCTCTGCTTTGACGCCCACTGAGCCGATAACGATGCGCTTCAGCACATCTCGGATGGGGTCTAGGCGGCTTTCGCCCCTGGATCGTACGCACTCAAGGATGCGAGCTGCTGATTCTTCCAGAATAGTAAACTCAGTCTCATTCCAAATAGCGGCGGTTTTGACAACCTCAGCCATCCCATTGATGAATTCGCGGGCGGGCAACGTCTCGAGGAACGTCAAGTCAATATAGATACGCTTCGGCTGCCAGAAAGCGCCGACAAGGTTTTTGCCCATTGGAGTATCAATGGCAGTCTTTCCACCAATCGATGAGTCAACCATGGCGAGCAATGTCGTGGGCACTTGGACAAACCGGACACCACGCATGAAGGTAGCTGCAACATAGCCGATCATATCTCCCATAACGCCGCCACCGAGAGCTACAATGACCGTGTCGCGGGTGCATTGTTGGGAGAGCATCCAATCCTCTATCTCGGCCTTTGTCTCACGGCTTTTGGAAGCCTCTCCTGGTGGGATGGTGTACGTGAGTAGCCGAGTGGCTGTTGCCTGGGAAGCGACCTCGAAACGAGCTTGAAAGGCAGGGACATATGTGTCGAAAAGATTGGTATCTGTGATGAGGACGTAGGTCGACGTAGGGGTGTTCTCGAGGAGGTCATCAACAACGAAGTTAAGCCAAAGACCGTGATCGACGATGATATTGGGCTCGCCTAGAATTGAGATCCGAGTCGGATCTTGTCTCTCGGCTTGAGCCATGGTCACAGCAGGCCTCAAGATGATCCAAGCTTTGCTTGCTTCTTGACCGCGAGAATTCAATTGAGTTGAGGTTGGAAGTCGTTCGTTGACTGTGGATTGGCGGGGCAGGGGATCTAGGTTATGGTGGCCTATAAGTAAAATTTGGAGGGGTCTGCCCGATCGCGGACCAAGCTCTGACTCTATGACGAGAAGAGACTAGTAAACCGCCGAGAGCTTAAAACTAATACAGAGTAGTTAAAGGGAGCTAATACCTATACCGGACCCAGTATAATAAGTACTACATGACCTTTATACTAGGTCCACCTAGTCTATATAAAGATATAAGTAAAGCTATTAAAAGTAGCTATTTTTTATTATTTAAAAGGTTTTTATTCTTTACTTTAAATTATTATATTATAGTAATTAGTAATAAAGTAAGTATAATAATATATATTAACTAAAGCTTAAA